>JAJIBD010028390.1:0-20196 GCA_021461705.1 Cryptotis parvus
TCACTTGATCACTTGATCACGTGAATCCCGTTATTCATCGATTTGCTCGTGCCGGGCGCCAGTAACATTTCCATTGGACCCTATCAAGTGCCAATGTAGCCCAATGGCATTTGGTTGATTCAGGAATATGAAGAGCCTCAAACCGTTCCTTCAAGGTCTTGACAAGGAAGTTTGACCATCTTGTAGGTTGGCGGCCACGCGATCTTTTGATATCCCATGGGATCCAGTCCGTAACGGCTCTAGTCCAGCAGTTGTCTCCAAATTGAATTACATGTCCAGCCCATCTGATTTTCGATGCCTTGGCAAATGAGACAGCGTCCCTGATTCTGGAATAGCAAAGAAGGTCAGAACTCCGGATTCCTTCTCTCACTTGAGTGAGGCGTGATATTCCAAAAATAGCTCTTTCGATTCCTCTCTGGGGAGACCCGAATAGCATTCTCATCCTGCTTTCGTAGGGCCCAGGTCTCTGAGGCGTATGTTAATTCAGGGAGAACAGTAGAGTCAAGAGATGTGCCTGGACCGGAGGTTCTTTGTCCTTTAGCTATTTCTTCAATGCCTTTGAAGGCATTCCATGCCGCTCTCTCCCTCCTCGCAGCTCAGGTTTTAGGTCGTTCATCATGTTGACTTCTCGACCTAGGTACACATAACTGCTGCATTCAGAGATGCTTGTTCCATTGAGAGTGAATGGGGCCTCAGGAACTAGTTCATGTCTCATGAACATAGTTTTCTTCAGATTCAGCTGTAGACCTATCTTTTCACATTCTCGGTCAAAGTCAGCCAGCATTTCTGCCCCTTGGCTAATGTTTGGTGTTATTAGAATGATGTCATCAGTGAAGCGGAGGTGGTGTAGTTGCTGACCATCTATCTTCACTCCCATTCCTTTCCCATTCTAATTGTCGCCATGATGTTCTCGAGGGTGGCGCTGAAGAGTTTTTGGTGAAATGGTATCACCCTGTCGAACCCCCTCTTTTTGACATCAATGATCACTTCTTTGTAGAATGGTGAGATCCTGGTGGTGAATCCGTAACTACAGCTCACGAAGGATCTTGATGTATTGGGTTTGAACACCCCTGTTTGGCTAGGGCTTCGGTGACTGCTTCAGTCTCCACAGAATCAAATGCTTTCTGTAAATCAATGCACGTGAGACAGATTGGCATCTTGTACTCCCTACAAACCTCAATAGAGCTTGAAGCCAGCTTGCTCACATGGTTGTCCTTCATCTAGATTCTGCCAATCCTGTTCAGGATGACTCATGTAAACAGCTTGTAGATGACAGACATCAGGCAGATGGGGCAATAGTTGCCGATGTCATGAATGTCTCCCTTCTTGAACAGTAGAACTGTCCTGCTGTTTTTTTCATTGTTAGGGCACCTTGCATTCTGACAGGTAGCGTGTGAAGAGCCGAGCTAGTGTATTGATGAGTACCGACTGCAGATTCTTCAGTTGTTCGGGTCTGACTTTGTCTGGGCCTAGTGCTGGTGTTCCCTTCTTTACCTACGAGATGGCATGTCGGATTTCAGAAGAGAGAATGTTGGGAATGACATATCCATCCTGTGGAATTTGGTATGTGGGCAGGTGGATGTGGCTATCAAAGAGATTTGGAGGAGATTTGAGTAGAAGTCCTGGATAATCTTCTCCATTGCCTTTCTGGAAGATATCGGAGGGAAGTCCATATTGGCTTAGTTATAGTCATATTGGTCTTAGTCATAGTTGGCCAAGTACAGGCCCGGTGGTGCGAATGCTTTTCCCGGCTTCTGCTGCATCTTCCAGTATTTCTGCTCTTCTGTCTTTGAGGTCTTCCAGTATTTCTGCTCTTCTGTCTTTGAGGTCTTCTTTTATCGCTTCTCTGCACCAAAAGTTTAGCAAGCTTGGACATTAGCTTTTGGTCTATTAGTTATATACTATAATATATTATAATATAATATTATAATATTACATAATATAATATAGAATATTATATAATTATATATTTGATTTAAAGAAAGCCTTCAAATCAACCAAACACCTGAAGAATCTGCTGTGAGTTCTCATCAATACACTACCTCGACTTCCACACACTACCTGACCCAATGTAAGGTGACCTCCCAATGGAAAACTAGCAAGACAGTTCTACTGTTCAAGAAGGGAGACATTCACAACATTGGCAACTATCACCCATCTGTCTGCTGTCAGTCATATACAAACTGTTCACTCGGAGTCATACTAAACAGGATTGCCAGAACATTCGATGAAGAACAACCATGCAAGCAGACTGGCTTCTGAAAAGGATTCAGCACAATCGACCATACCCACCCAGATAACCAAACTCATTGAAGTCTATAGAGAATTCAAGATGCCACTCTGTCTCACATTCATTGAAGATAGCCTTGATTCTGTGGAGACTGAAGCGGTCATAGAGCCCTAATCAAACAAGGTGTTCAAATCCCAATACATAAAGATCCTTCGTGAACTGTATCACAGTTTCACCACTAGGATCTCACCATTCTACAGGGAAGTGATCATCGGCGTCAAAAAGGGGGTTCGGCAGGGTGATACCGTTTCACCAAAAATCTTTAGTGCCACCCTCGAAATCATCATACAACAGTTAGAATGGGAAAAAATGGGAGTGAAGGTAGTCAGCCGGCAACTACACCACCTATGCTTCGCTGATGACATCGTTCTAATAACACCAAACATTAGCCAAAGTGGCACAAATGCTGGCAGACTTTGACCGAGAATATAGAAAGATAGGTCTACACCTGAATCTCAGCAAAACTATGTTCATGAGAAATGAACTAGTTCCAGAGGACCCATTCACTCTCAATGGAACAAACATCTCTGAATGCAACAGCTCTGTGACCTAGGTCAAGAAGTCAACATGATGAACGACCTGAAACCTGAGTTGCACAGGAGGAAAAGAAGCGGCATGGACTGCCTTCAAAAACATTGAAACAATAGTCAAAAGAAAAAAAGAACCTCGCCTATGGGCACACCTCTTTGACTCCACCGTTCTCCCTGCATTGACATACACCTCAGAGACCTGGTTCTTATGAAAGCAGGATGAGGATACCATTCAGGTCTCACAAAGAGGAATTGAAAGAGCCATGCTTGGAATATCATGCCTCACTCAAAGTGAGAGAAGGAATCCGGAATTCTGACCCTCGTAACTATTCTAAAATCAAGGATGCTGTCTCATCTGCCTGAACATCGAAAATCAGATGGGCTGGTCATATAATGAGATCTGGAGATGACTGTTGGACTAGAGCCATTACCGATTGGATCCCACAGGAAGCCAAAAGATAGAATGGCCGCCCACCTGCAAGATGGTCAGACTTCCTTATCAGGACACGAAAAAAAAACAGCTATTTTGATCCCTCTTTTTATTTAATTGAATCACCATATGATACACAGTTACAAAGTTTACACTAGGTTCCAGGCCTATTTTTTGATGAAATAAACATGAGCTAGACAATAACAAAATTGTACATGATTGAGTTTCAGTCTCCTGTCCCTTCAGCAGCATACATTTTCCACTATTAATGTCCCCAGTTTTCCTACACTCCACCCTCTTCCCGAGATCTTGTTTCTATGGCAGGCATTTTTCTCCTCTCCCTTCCTTCCTTCCTTCCTTCCTTCCTTCCTTCCTTCCTTCCTTCCTTCCTTCCTTCCTTCCTTCTTCCTTCCTTCCTTTCTTCTCTTTCCTTTCTTTCTTTCTTTCTTTTCCTTCTTTCTTTCTTTCTTTCTTTCTTTCTTTCTTTCTTTCTTTCTTTCTTTCTTTCTTTCTTTCTTTCTTTCTTTCTCTCTCTCTCTCTTTCTTTCTTTCTTTCTTTCTTTCTCTCTCTCTCTCTTTCTTTCTCTCTCTCTCTCTTTCTTTCTTTCTTTCTTTCTTTCTTTCTTTCTTTCTTTCTTTCTTTTCTTTCTCTCTTTCTCTTTTTCTCTCTCTCTCTTTCTTTCTTTCTTTCTTTCTTTCTTTCTTCTTTCTTTCTTTCTTTCTTTCTTTCTTTCTTTCTTTCTTTCTTTCTTTCTTTCTTTTCTTTTTCTTTCTTTCTTTCTTTCTTTCTTTCTCTCTCTCTCTCTCTCTCTTTCTTTCTTTCTCTCTCTTTCTCTTTCTTTCTTTCTTTCTTTCTTTCTTTCTTTCTTTCTTTCTTTCTTTCTTTCTTTCTTTCTTTCTTTCTTTCTTTCTCTCTCTTTCTCTCTCTTTCTTTCTTTCTTTCTTTCTTTCTTTCTTTCTTTCTTTCTCTCTTTCTTTCTTTCTTTCTTTCTCTCTTTCTCTCTTTCTCTCTTTCTTTCTTTCTTTCTTTCTCTTTCTTTCTTTCTTTTCTTTCTTTCTTTCTTTTCTTTCTTTCTTTCTTTCTTTCTTTCTTTCTTTCTTTCTTTCTCTTTCTTTCTTTCTTTCTTTCTTTCTTTTTCTTTCTTTCTTTCTTTCTTTCTTTCTTTTCTTTCTTTCTTTCTCTCTTTCTTCTTTCTTTTTTTTCTTTCTTGGCTCTTCTTTCTCCCTCAGACTCTCACTCTTTCATTCTATTAATTATGGCTTACAAAATAGGTACTGGAACATTATCATGCATATCCCTTTAAATGCTTTCATCATTCAGCTCTTTTCCATAGTGATCATTCCAACTATCATTGTCAGAATGGTAATGGTCCCTTTCTGTCCTAATTGTGACCTGTTCCTTGATTGGTCAATTTCCAATAGTGAACCAACCCTCCTGGTCCTTTTTTCTAATTGTTCTTGAATATTAGTTTCATAATATATTTTTATATCCCACAAATGAGTTTAATTATTATATGTCTGTTTCTTTTTTTTAGTCTCATATCACTCAGTATTATACTTATAAGTTTGCTTATAAATTCTATTCATTTATAATTGAATTTCAAGAATTTATTCTTCTTTGTGGATTTAAGATTCCATTCTGTCATTGTGCAGATATACATACTATGTACCAGAGTTTCCTTTTTTTGTTTTTTTTTTTTTTTTTGGGGGGTCCAGCCCTGCTATGCTCAGGGATTTCTACTGGCTCTGAACCCAGGTTGGCCCATGCAAGCCAAATGCCCTCCCTGCTGTGCTATTACTCTAGTGCCTATAGCATAGTTTCTTTTTTTCAGTCATCTGTCCTCAGCTATCTGGTTGTTCCTAGATTCTTGCTATTGTGAATAGTGTTGCAATGAACATATCTCATTGTTACTTTGATTTGTATCACCCTGATAATTAGTGTGCAATTTTTGGATGACTTTTTGACTATTTGTATTTTGGCATTTATATTTCTTCTTTGAGGGAGTTTCTGTTCATTTCTTCTCTGCATTTTTGATGGGGATTTTTTTATTGTAAATTCCTACCTGTATCTAGAACTTTCTCCTGGCATTGAGAAAAGATTCAGGCATTTTTCAGAGATCAGGACATTTCCTGCTATCCTTAGCAGAGACATTTCCAGTTCTTACTTAAGTTGACTTGATCTTTAGGATCTCCCCAAGTCTTGCATGATGATGGCAACTATGCTAACTAACTATTAGACTTGCTCGAGTTTAAACCTTTTCATTACATTTGCTTACTGTGGAATAGGTTTTGGGGTCCCATATCTGACTTTTGATATTTCTCATCTGTATTTGGGGCACACTTTACTACAGAGAGGAAAGACTTCCTATATACATGCAGTGTTAAAAATGTTCTAAGTGTGTTAAGAAAAGAAATGTGTTTCTCACTTTACTCACAATAAAAAGTGATATACCTGTTTGCTGTGGAACAGAGGTCAAAACAGTTGATGTAATCTACAGAGGCACACAGTTTTAAACATTATGATGTTTTGAAATCTATTTCAGCCCGTATTGAAAACCTTGCTGCCCTACACCATTTATTTTTCATGACAGTCTTATTCTCTGCAATACTTCTTAAAGACTTCTTTCAGCAAAACTTGCAGAATGCAAGGCATTAGAACAATTCTAAAAAATTACAAAAGCATTCAGAATTCTCACAACCAAAGATCTTATAACAAATATATATTTGGTAATAAATGGTTCTCAATGTAAAACATACAAGTGTTTAAGGGTTTGATCAGACTTCTGATTTTGAGGATAGCACAGATACTACTGGGTACAAATACTCACCTACATTTCCATGGAATAGTAAGATTCCATGGTGACTAGGTCTCCTTATGCATTTAGTCTCCTTAAGCATATATATTCCCCCAGCTGATGGATGAAAGAACAGGTCACAGGCTAGTGGCCAGCAACCCAATGTTCCTGTTTGCCATTTGCCACCATCTTAAGGGGACATTGTCCCCTTGTATGTTCACGACTGTTATTATTCCCCAACTGGTGAATGGAAGAACAAGTCACAGGCTGATGGTTGGCAACATTTTTTTATTGAAATCAGATATAGCTTATATAGGAAAATGAAAAATTGCTCTGTAAGTGTTGGGGAACAGGAATAAACTTGGAGTTGGCTGAACATAAATATGTATTTGGTTGAACATAAACATAAGCATGGGTTTGGTTGAACATAAAGATCTAAAGCATTTCCTTCAGGGAAAATTCTTCTGGGAGATCTGCCCAGGGATGGCATTCCATCTCGGGGACTCCTGCGATCTGAATTCTGGTCCCTGACAAGCAGGCATATGAAACTTGTAAATAAAACTAAGTTCTCTTAATACCAGACTAGGTTAGATACCTGATGACAAACTGTCATAAAGTAAAATTATTTTAATGAAACATGTATTTCTATGTTTGAAGCAGAATAATTACCCATACAGTCTGAAAGACACTGATTATAGACATTTCCAACATTTTTTCACTGATTCCTCCATTTTCAGTAACCACTAAATCAGGGACAGGTGTTTTCTAGCTGCTTCTATTTAAAAGCAACCATTTTCTCCCCTATTAAGTTTGAGCAGTTTTATTAGTAAATGGACAATAAGTTCCCTGGGGTGGATGTTTACTTTATAAGTGAGGGGTAAAAATTGGAACAAATGTGCAATTTTCTAGATATGCCTAAAGCCTGAGTTATTCCTTTTATTAATGTATTTGCCAACCACCTTAAATTAAAATGTTTAGGAATCTAGGCATAATTTTCCACACCTTTGTTCCTTATTTGCTACAAAGAGAAAAATACTATAACAGACATAAAGTGTTTTTTTTATTCTTATGCATTTTGTTTATCCCTGTGGATTCTCAGTCCCTTCTGACTTGATTTTCCAGTGATGATAAAGTAACAGCAAACCCTAAATTTTCATGAGAATCATTTAATTAGAGTCTCTATCAATGGTCTCTGCATTCAACCCCTAGCCTTCCAGAAAGAGCAATCTGACTTTCAGTATAACGCTGCTATCAAGAGCCTCAAGCTTACTCTCTCCTGGTGGGGAAGAGTCTTGCATCAGTTATTTCAATTGTACATCCCGTGACAGACCTCTGCTGGATTCTTCCTCAAGCATCCCTGACCTCATGACCTGGTCTCCTTCCAGCCCAGTTACCTACCCTGCTTACCTAGCACAGGTACTAGAACCGAGGCTTTACAAAGTCCTGTCTCTGGGCCTGGGGAGAGATGCCCAGTCTGCCTACACCAGATGGTGAGCTGCATCTCTTCTCACTAGATTTTGCTGCCTTTGTTTATTTCATCTAGAAAACAGTCTGTTTTTCTCTGCAGCATCATTCAAGTTATTCCCTAAAGAAAATAATTCCTTGCTGAACAGAGGGGGGGGGGGGTTAAGAAAAAAGATCACATCATACCAGCCCAGGAAAGAAATTTCACCTAGATTAAGGTGTGTCATCTAACCAAGCTACAGAGATATTCCCCAAGAAAGCATACCTGCAGATTTTAGGAATTATTTTCTTTCTCTTGAGATTTTCTCCTGCAGTTTCCTCACTATCCTGCTGTATCATTACCAATTATTTTGCAGGTATCTATTATTGAACTGGAAAGTCTGTGACATGGCACATGCATTTCATCAGCCCCAAGAGGCTGTTGTCAATTTGATGCAGGGTGGCCTCACGGGTGGCTTATGTGAGCCCAGAAGGGAAAGAGATGGTCGCTTTCTCCCCCAGCCGCCTCTGTCACCGGGACCCTCTGGGCAGGCTTAGGACTGATAAAGTCTCGCGATGAGCCCCTGCACGGCCTGAGCTATTAGCCCCACCAGGTACGAGGTGGCCGTTAAGCCACACCTGATGTCCACTTGATCTCTAGGCATGGGAGTTGATCCCCACCACCGAGATTTCTCAGGAGCCATGGACTCAGACTGGAGCAAGGAATTGCTCTTTGCAGGAAAGGAAAGTCATCCTAGTCCTTACCCAGGGTTGCCTCCAGTGTTCTTGTCTTTCTCACAGAAAAAAGAATTTTTCAGGAGTCAACGAGCAGTGAAGTTTTACAGATTTTATTAAGGAGGTTTTTAGGAAAGGGGTAGGGGGGAGAGAAAGAGACATAGTAACTTGCTCAAGGGAGAACGCGGGCTACTCCAAAGATGGAGAGAACAAGATAAGAGAGAGTACACATCTCAAGAGGGAGATGCAGGCAACACACCGTACTCAGGCACCACGTGTGCTCGGCCACATGGGCTCTGGCAGCATGTGTCCATGTAGCATGTAAGCCCTGTCCTTTGGTCAGGACCGGCTTTTATAGATTTCTTTCCAATTTACTCCCATGGGGCTTCAAACTAGGTTGCTAGGCCATTTCCAGGGGATTAGACTTTGGGAGTGGTCTTCTTTGACTGGAATGCTTTGGAGTCTTCTGAAAGCTGGGTTCTGGGCTGGAAGGCTGATTCATCTCCCTCAGGAGATTTAATTAGCTAAAGCCATTATGAAGGGCCTATGGCCTATGGACTTCACACATTCCCTTTGGCCTTCCATTTCATCAGTAAAGAAGGGAAAAGCTTGTTATCATTACAAGCAAGCTTTTTCCCTTCTTTACTGACGAAATGGCATGTAGGATTTCAGAATGTAGAACATGGGGAACGACATATCCATCTTGCAGAATTTGGTATGTGGGCAGGTGGATGTGGCTATGAAAAAGATGTGAGTAGAAGTCATGGATAATCTTCTCCATTCCCTTTCTGGAAGATGTGATAGATCCATCAGGCGTCAGAGGGCAGTCATGTTGGTTTTATAGTTGGCGAAGGACAGGCGGGCATTGTGAATGCTTTTCTCGGCTTCTGCTGCATCTTACAGTACTTCTGCTATTCTCTCTTTGAGGTCTTCCTTTATCTCTTCTCTGCACTGCTTTGCAAGCTTGTATATTAGCATTTGGTCACCTGAGGCTCGTGCCTTACCATGTTGGCGAATGATCTTGAGAGCTTTTGATGACAGTCATCCTTTTGTGGCTTTTTCTGTCTCGAAATTCTTCGCACAATCATGGAGGTGCTGAACCAGTCGGTTGTATTCTTCATCAATGTCATCAATGATGGTGTCTTCCATGTTGCTGCAATGGTGCCAAAGAGTTCCCAATTGGTGGTCATTTTGGGGAGTTCTCTTCTTAAACTTTGCAGTCTTTTCTCCCCATTGTTTGAAGTAGAATTTTTGCCTGAAGGGAGATGGTGGTCTGATCCTGTTTGGAATTTTGGGACGACAGCAACATCCATCAGGCAAAACTGTCGATTGAAGATGATGTGGTCAATTTTATTGTGGAACTGTCCACCAGGAGATTTCCATGTCCAACCATTTCACTTCAGCCTTCTGGAACTGTGAGTTCCCATGAATGGTCTTGGTGGGCGTGATGAACTTAGATAGTCTCTCACCCTGTTTGTTCCATTCTAGGCCATGGGTCCCGATGTGGAGTTCTTCAGCCGATCTTCTTGGTCCTATATTGGCGTTAAAATCACCGAATCTGATCTTGTAGAAGGTGTGATCTTTTTTTTTAGAACTCCTCCATTTCCTTGTAGAATATCTCAATCTCTTCATATTTGTATGTGGATGTTGGTGCATAGACAACGAAGATAGAAACTGCTGGCATTGGGCCACATCTCTTCAAGTATAATCGTCCTATCTGGTTTGTTAGGCATTCAAATGAATCAATATTCCGGCCATGTTTGTGTTGACAAGGACACCGACGCCACCATCGTCTCTTTTGTCGCATGTTCCAAGGAACAGTTCTTCTCCAGTGTCAAAAACAGCATTGAACACTATTCAAAAATAGTATTGAACAATAACAAATCCTTGACCTTGAAATTTCATAACTGATTATCACACTGTGAAGGAACTGTTGAGGGAATTGAAGATTGAGCTAGAAGTGGCAAAGTTATAATGTGGATTCTTATGGGCAAGAATCCCCAACTTTTGGGGATGAGGAAATTATTTTATTCTTGTGTGCTGGAGTTTAATAGGAAGATAATAGGACTTTTAGCACTTCTGATGAAACCATATATTTTATATTACTCGTCTTGAAGTAATTCATGATAGAATCAATATTTTTTCAGTATAATTTTTAGAAGTTCTAATTTTCCTCAGTGCCAGTGTAGAGAATAGTAATAATTTGATTCTTCAATATTGGTATGTTTCCAAAAAATGTAAAAAAAAAATTAGTTTAGCAAATTAATTTCACTAAATAACAATTTACACTAGACTATAAAATGGTTAAAATCCAAGTTTAAAAGTAACGTTTAGGAAGTAAAAAATTATAGAAGGGGATTACCTAATGTTGACAAGGTTAAAAGAGTTCACATGTGAATAAGGAAAAATATGTTAGAAATAATTATTTTGTAATTGGATTTATTTTATACATCAAAAAATTGCAGGTGTGAGTGTAGAAATGGCTAATCGAAGAGAACAAAATGCTTGAATACACAGGGGCCAAAGGATGAGTACCAAAGATAAGGTCCTTGTCTTTCACATGGTCCATCTCAGTTTAATCAAAGGCTTTGTGTGTGGTCTCAAACACTGCTTGAATCTCTGAGCACCACTTGTTATTTATCAAACTACCCTCCTCCACCAAAAAAATGAGTTATATACAAATGAAGGATTTTACTTGACAAAAATTAACTAAATATTTTATTGGACATATGATTTGAACATTGATATAACAAATTTTTATTTTGGAAATTCAAACATAGTATATTATCTGTGCTACCATTTGTTAAATCTTGTAATGTGGGCATCAAGTAAAGAAAATTATAATTATTACAAAAACACAGAAAACATTTTTGTATTATTAGTCTTCTTTAACAAAATATAGATCTTGGTAATTTTTAAACAACATATATTTATTCCCCACAGTTTAAATTGAATAGAATTAGAGAATCATGAGGGAGAGTGAGATTTATCTGCATATTCAAGTTCTAGCAAACACTGTCATTCAAGTTACAGGCTTCTTGTCTCATCTTCACAAAGTGTAAATGACTAGGGAAGTTTGGGTGTTCACTTATGTATAAATATTAACCATAATCACCAGGGTTTCACCATAACTTTGCAAAGTGATGACCTACTATCATCTTTAAACTCAGGGGTAAAATTTCAAAACATTATTTGAGACAGAATATGGGCAGTCAGATAATAAATAGTTTTATAAATATTTGGGATTAACAAAGTCTTAAGATTGTATGCATATACACACTTATACTATATATCTATACACATATGTATGTATGTATGTATGTATATGACAAATAAGCTATTATCAACATCATCTAAGAGCTGCAAAAACAGACACTTTATACATGATGGAGTGACTAACAACAAAGGGCTATTTCAGTGATGTCCCATTCAAAGATAGTACTGGACTAGTGAGAAATTTCCAGAATAGATAAAAATATATGAGGATTTTTCTTGATTATGGTGTATTGTGCTCAAGAATACTGTAAGTTTAGAATTCAGGAATTAGGACTTTCAGAACACTTAAGCTTGATAGAAAATAGCTGTTTAGAACCATATACACTTCAATGTTAACCATTGAAGTTCTAATAAATGATGTGGAGTTATTGTTTTAGTAAAGAGTCAACCTGAACCTTACCCAGGCTAGAATAAAAATATAGATCACCAAAGCAGAAACTATGTAGGCTTAGAAAATTACTTTAGTGGAATAAATTCTTTATGTAAACAGATTCACTATTTTTCACAAAATAATTACATTAAACTATAATAATGATTACCACAAACGTGTGGGAGAAGAGGTTAGGTAAGACAGCCGCAGGGAACAGTGTGCCAATAATTGTCGAAAGTGCTATTACCACATAGAACTTAGCATTAAATACAGGCAAAAGATACACATGATAACCTCTAAGTATATGTATTGCAATCCACAATATGTAACAGACAGAAGAGAGAAAGACACCAGGCGATGAGAGAGAGACAGAGAGAGAGAGAGAAAAGAGACAAAGAACCAGCCATAGAGGCAGGCTAGGGGAGGGGAGTGAATTGGGGACATTGGTGGTGGGAAATGGGCACTGGTGGAGGGGATGGTTACTGGAACACTGTATGGCGAAACTCAAACATGAACATTTTTGTATTTGTTTATCTCATGGTGGTATAATAAAATATATTTAAAAATAATGAGTATATCATAAACTAACATACTTAATATTTAATAAGTATGTTAATTGTCATTTAATATCTAACTGCAGCGGTATGCAAATAGTAGATTCCTGATGAGGAAACATACAGTGTTTTTACTTTTATGAAACTAATTCCTTTAAATTGCACCCTTTAAGGACAATAGATCTTGTTAATTACATATTTCAAAGAGAAAATCCATGTTGAGTTCAAAAAACATAAAGGTGTATTTTCTGAGCCATGAATATAAAATATTCAACAGAGTATATACCCATAAACTTGATAATTTAAAACACTCAAGGCACTCAGTTTCTATACTGTCAAGGCATTTCCTTCTGAAAGCAACCGTTTGTGCAATAATATAATAATTCAATACAAATTTACTGACTCTACAAATAAATATTAAACAGTATAATCATGAGACAGCATATAAAAATAGAAAATTTGCTTCTAGGTAAATTTATTAACCCCTTTGGCAACCTTGTTAGGAATTTTCCAAAAAAGAAATGCTAATATAAAATGCATTAGTTTTTCACACTGAAAAGCACTGAGGGTCCTTTTGTAATACCAGCATTAATTTTTAAATTTTTACTTCAGCAGCTTTATTGAAGGGAAATTCATACAAAATAGAATGTATCCCTATTCAACGCATAAATTTACACTTGTGTGACCATCACAATTCAAGTTGAAGAAGTTGTCATCACCCCAACATTCAGTTGACTGTTTGCAGTCAGTTCTAGGATTTTGCTTTGCTGCCACCTCTTACATTTTTTTTTTATATGCTTCACAATACCCTTGGGTATGCTGGGAGCCCAGACAAAATCTGGGAGCAGGGTGTAGGAATTCCCTTCTGCCCCAGGGGATCAGCAGCCGTCTGATGGAAAAAGACACGAGAATCCAGAAAGTTTCAAAAGGCTTTACTCTCACAGGTTCCAGTATACAATTCTGCTAACAGGAAAACCCCAGACTTAGGTTCCCGGCTGGCCCATGGCCAGGTGCAGGTTCAGAACCCTAGGCCACCACATGTCAAGGCCCAACAAGGAAGTGAGAGCAGAGATGAGAGGGTGAAAGGCAAAAGGTAGGAGAAATAGAGTGGAAGAAAGCAGGCTACTGTTTTTATATCCCGTAACACAGACTGCCCACCCAATGGGAAGTAGTTGTGGTCGGTTCCTCACCTAGGTCCTTTGATATGTTAAATGCTGCACAGCCAAGATCTGCCTTGAAGCGCCCCTGCAGGATAGAGTGGAGGAGGGGGCATCTGAGATGAACTGTAACTCAGAATACAAAGTTTTGGATTCTGGATATTCCATAGCCAGGATATTCCATAGCAAGATATATATTTCTCCAAACCTTCACAAGAGTCTTATCTTTACTTCATAGTTGGTTTGTATATTAGCCTTTAGACTTATTAGAGAGCCACACATGCTTGCTTGGAGGCAAACCACATTTCTCTCTGGTCTAATTACTTAGAGATCCAACATGGCCAGGTAAATATACAAGACCCACAATGATTGTGGCAGCATGAGAGAAAATATTAATACCAACTAAAATAGAATACGTGGTAAGATATACTGCCACATTCAATTTGTCCTTCTCCTATCTACAAACTGGCCATCAGGAGGCAACTTCAGGCAAGATGCAGAGGCTCTGGTTAACAGCGTACTACAACAATATGCATAGTACATTACATCATGTTTTTACATAAATTATAAATAACATAGATGTTCGGTGAACGTAGGATCTAGAAAACATATTTCCTGATCGAGTAGGCAATATAAAGGCTTAAATTAGGATGAGAGTGGTGTGAACAGGAAGAGAGACCCTTTCACAAATAAATTAATGTAACTTACCTGCCTAAAATTTTTGGTAATGTCAAAGTTATTTTAAGTGGATACTTTAACATCTCTATGTTTTAACTAATTGGAATTCTATTAATATTTTAATAGAGAATCATGTTCTATTTATATATTTATTTTCTATCAATTTTTTATTAAAGCATGGTGAATTGCAAAGTTATTCATAGTTGGGTTTTGACATCAGTGCTCCATCACAAACCCCACCACCAGTGTCAACTTTCCTCCACCAGTGTTTCAGATTTGTTTTCCTACCATCCTACCCTACCTCAATCCCAGCCCCAGTCTGTCATCTTGACAGGCACTGTTTATATCTGGTTATTAAAGTTTAGGAATCGCAATTTCAGCGTTATTGACTCTGGTTTGAATATCTAGCTCTATCATTGCTTAACATCACAAATGTGTCTGAGTCCTCTTGACCGCTTGCCTCATTGCTTTTCATCCCTATCTTCTCCCCTTCCCCTTCATTCCTAATTCTTTCCTTCTCTCTATACTCTCAGGCCAAGTGTGGTCCTAGACATCCCCTGTTTTAAACCATTGCATTTCCTCATCCAGTTATTCTGAATGCCACATATAAGTTATATCATCCCATGCTTGTCTTCTGGCTTAAGTTTTTGACAATACATTGATAGAATTTTCTACTACTGTACATGTAAAGAGAGTTTACTGAACAATACTTTTTTCAACATTGACATGCCAGAAAATTTTAATATTATTTTACATATCTTTTATATAACATCATTTATTTCATTAGACCAATGATGTGATTTTGGAACAAATATACTCTAGGCATAAGATCTGGGAATACTGACACTATGGAAACTTAAAGTATATGCTAATTCACATATTGATCTGGAGAATGTCCAGTTTTCAGCTGTGTGGCTGACTAACTGTCAGTGCAAAACCAGTTCAAGAGGCTCTGAACTCCCTTTAAGACTTTCTTCAACTATTTCCCTTGCTCTGCCCTTAAAGCAAGCTCAGCAAACTATTCTATCTGCTCTTCCTAACTCTCTCTCCTGATAGGCTCTCTATTCCTCCAACTCACTGCTACTCAACACTGGCAGCAGGGCAACACAGAGGAACTCAAAGGAACTCAAAGAATTAGGGATTCAAAAACACAAGAACTAGTAGCAAAAGGACTCAAAGGACCAAAAGGAACTCAAAGGAACTCAAAGGAACTCAAAGAATTAGATAGGGGAATTAGATAGGGATTCAAAGACACAAGAACTAGTAGCAAAAGATAAAACAAGTAACTAGGGAAATAGATAGGGACATAGCCGAGGAGTCCAGAGGAAAGAAGCCATGAAGAGAAAAGCGCTGAGCAGAAAGGACCTAAGGGAAAGGGACCTGACAGGAGAGGTCCTGTGAGAGGACCAGAAACATAAAGCCCTGAAGAGAGACATCCCAAAGTGAGAAGCCCTGGCGAGAGAAGCCTGCAGGAGAACCCTAAAAAAGAGGAGCCCGCACAGACCCTCCGAGAGAGAGAAGCCTACAGGAGAAACCACTGGGAGAGAGACAGATGTCGGAAGAAATTCATGCAGAGAAGCAGCTTGATGAAACAAAAGTCTTGCTACTTATTAAAGAGTAACCTTCAGGAACCTCTGGTCTTTCTCTTTATTCTGTAGATAGGTCAGGAAATAGTCAACCCCCACAGGCCTAACAGACCATGAGTACTGCTGGGGCCCCAGTTGAGCCCCAGCATCTGCTTCCATAGTGACGCCTGGAACCTCAAGTAATATTAAGACTATGGAATTCCTAGGAGGTCCCTTGAGCCTAGGGCCTTAGGACCTCCCTGGGGCTACAGTCACAATCTCCCTTCCAGTTCAGTTATTTTTAAGCCTTAACAGGACACCAAAATAAAATCATATATACAATGTTGCAAATATTTATTTTTTGTTTTATTAATTTATTATAGGTTTTTTTTTTTTTTTGCTTTTGGGGTTACACCTGGTGAAAGTCAGTTACTCCTGGCTCTTCACTCAGGATTACTCCTGGCAGAGCTCGGGGGACCATATGTGATGTCAGGGGTTGAGCCCAGGTCGGCCTGTGCAAGGCAAATGCCCTCCCTGCTGTGCTATCACTCCGGCTCTGAAAAAATATTTGTGCCACAGAATAAATACTATTGTTGTAAGCAGGCAGATGGTGGGGGGGGGTACATGGCAATAAAATTCCTAAAGAAGAAGAAATCCAGAGCCACACCTGATTGAAAACCCAAAACCAAACTTGACAAGACCACTATCAACAATAGACCCTGGGAAGGAAGGCCAAAGGGAATGTTGAGCCCATAGGCCACTGACCCTTTTAAAGGCTTTAGATAATTAGCTCTCCTAAGGAGAAATAAATCAGCCTCCCAGGCCTAGGACCCAGCTCACAGAAGACTCCAAAGCATTCCAGTCAAAGAAGACCACTCCCAAAGTCTACTCCCTTGGCAATGGCCCTAGCAACCTAGGTTGAAGCCCCATATGGGGAGTAACTTGGGAGAAATCTATAAAAACTGTTCTGACCGGGGGGACAGCGCACACATGCTGCATGGACATACATGCTGCCTGAACCCATGTGACCGAGCACATTTGAGTGCCTGAGCACGTGTGTTGCCTGCATCTCCCCTCTTGAGATGTATGCGCTCTCTCTCTTACTCGCTCTCCGTCTTTGGGGGTAGCCCACGTTCTCCCTTGAGTAAGTTACTCTCTCTCTCTCTCTCTCTCTCTCTCTCTCTCTCTCCCCTCCCCCTTTCCCTAAAACCACCTTAATAAAACCTGTTTTACTTCACTGATCGTCGACTCCTGAAAATTCTTTTCCTGCGAGAAGACAAGAACCCCTAAGGCAACCCTGGTTAAGGCCTAGGACTGACTTTCCTTTCCTGCAAAGAGCAATTCCTCGCTCCAGCCTGAGTCCATGGCTCCCTCAGAAACCTCGGGTGGTGGGGGGTTAACTCCGTGCCTAGAGATCAAGCGGGCATCAGGTGTGGCTTGGCCACCTCCGTGGGGCTGGTGGGGCTCAGGCCCACGCTGTGCAGGGGCTCATCACAGACTTTATCAGTACTTAGCCTGCCTAGCGGTCCCAGGTAGCGAGGCGGCTGGGGGAGAAAGCGACCATCTGTCTCCCCTTCGGCCTCACACAAGCCACAGTGGGGTCCACCTGCATCACTATTTTACACCAACTTTACTCCCAGGTACATTGCAGCTTTTCTTCCTCCAGAAAATATTTAGTTTCCTTATGTCACAGACATCAATGGATTTTCAAATATATTCTAGTAAATTTAAAAAGTTTTTTGGCTTACATTTTATGTATTTTTTCTTAAATAATGCTTTTCTCCCCCACAAATAATATCCATTGGCCACATTTCAAATGGATAATTTTCTGTATTTGTACATGGGACACCTATATTCACAGAATGTTGAAGTCTAAAATATTAAGCAGAATGGCTAGTACACGTTGTACCCATTTAGATGAAATTTATTATTGTCAGTGTTTTTCTAATTTGAGTTATATTAAATTGAAATATTATATATGTACATGTAACTGATAATAAATGAGTAATGCATAATATTTCAACAATCAAGAAATCCAGAATTTTGATATTATTTTGTCAATAAATGTGTGATTCTGAATGCCCACTTCTTGTATTTATATTAATGTGGAATAAAAGTTTACAAATTAGAAATATAGCAGTTGGAATAGATGATCTTTAAAATTGACACAATCTCTGAAATGTTTTGTTTGAAGAAGTTGCTTTGGTATGTTGTATTTGTATCATCAATTTTTACCAAGTTTGCTTATTTATCATAAAATATGGGTGACAAATAATAATTACTTTAAATATCAGAATGTTGATCTATGTAACTAAATTGTTCATATCTTCAAGAAAAATAAAAATTAAGTGAACAAAATTAAAGTAATCTAAAGTTCTTGTGTGTTATGAATAATATACAATAATTTTGCTCAGTATACACTTTATACCTATATAGCCTAAGAGTCCACAAAAATTTTGTCTGATAAAATTATGCTTGAGGCCTAGTCTACAAGACTATGTAGTATTAAATTTCAATTGCTTCAAATTAAGATAATTTAGTGGACAGAAAAAGAAAATTATCGGCATACTTGATCAGTCTATCTGACAGAACAGATGCTTTAAATATTTTATTTACTATAAATGAAAATATTTTAATTTTTAATTATTTTTTTCAATAAAATGTTTTTAAAATGAAACAAAAAATAGTTCTGTTTTTTGAGTGATACCAGCAGTGTTCATGGTATACTCTAACTCTGATCAGAACTCTCTCCTTGCAGACTAAGGGAACCATAAAGTGTACTGGGGATCAAACCTATTTCTGCTGTGTACAAGTCAAGCGCCTACCAACTTTATTATTGATCCATACGTAAGGAAGATTTTTATCAGCACCTCTCTTTTATAACTTTCACCTATAAATGAACTAACAGAAAAATATTTGTGTTTTTGCCTTAAATAAGAAATTTTGCAAACTATATAATTTAAACATTTTATTATATATTATCTTTAGGGATTATATAAAATAGAGAGAAGTCTATTATTGAAATGAAACATGAAATCTCAAAAAAAACTGTTTTTTACTCATATTTTTTATCCTATCTTCATTGTATTGTAATTTAGGCAATATTGTGACAATGTATTAATATTTATTATTATTATATTTTGGTTTTTTGGGTCACACCAGGCAGTGACCTCAGGGTCTCCTCTCTCTACTCAGAAATTACTCCTAGCGGTGCTCTGGGGACCATATGGGATGCCAGGATCAAACCCAGTCCGGCATGGGCCTGCAGTGCAAGGCAAGGACCCTACCCGCTGGACTATACGCTCAGGCCTAATATTTATTATCTTGCTGTGCCCATTTACTACAACTCATCACCACAAAGTGTCTAGGACTCTCTACCAATTTCTAACAGCATTTCAAGTGATCTTTGCAGCATAAAACTTAGAATTTCAATACATCTTTGAATTCATTTATTTTATTTTTCATTCTACTGCTGCATTTTCCCAGTGGCATAGTATAACTTAATATTTATGCTTAAGTTATATAAATGTATCAACTAAATGTATGAAAATACAAAGTATGCTATGCAATTTTTGATGTTAGATAGATAGAATAGATAGATAGATTATCTTGTTCTATTATGAGAAAACTCAATTGAGTGGAAGGAATATGTACAAACCCAAGCAATCTTGGCTTAAAGTTAATGCTTTTCATGGCTGCATGATTTAATAGTCCTAAATATTATTGATACATCTTTTAAAAAAATAAAGTCATCAATACAATGAAAAAAAAAATTTTAAACTTCATATAAACAATGAAAAAAATCTCTGGTTACTTCCTTTCCAATCTTTTTTCCCATTTCTTAGAATGACGAGTAAATGGACAAAATATCTTCCAAAAGTGTGAAATCATCCCAACAAAATACATATAATTATTACAAATTAAGGTAGCTCAATAAAGCAAAATCATTTAAAATTAGAAAATAAATATAAATTACGGACTAGAGACACAGTGCAGGAGTTAAAAGTTTTTGAAGTGCATGCAGCTAACCTTTTGCGGAAAGCAAAAAGGCATCACATGTTTCCCTGCAACCATGGGGAAGAGAGCTCCAAGCACAGAAGCCGGGGGTAGGTCACCAGCACTCATGAGAGTGGTCTCAAACTAAATACAAAAGTATGCTATGCAAAAAAGCAAAAATCCAATGCTATAAGTCACAAGTTAAAGGATGAAAAATATAATTTGGTCTATTCAACGGCAAATAAAACATCTTAGAATAAAAGTAAAAGTTTTTTATATTACTTGCTTGCATTTGATTCTAGACAGAACAATTTTATCAGACCTGAAAAATACGAAAAAAATTGAAAATTATTACTGAAGTTTAACATCCAGTTCTG
>JAJIBD010028391.1:0-47893 GCA_021461705.1 Cryptotis parvus
CCTAAAGAAAACATTCCTCAGATGAGGGCAGTCCCTTGCTTCTGGCTACAGTAGTAATTAAGAAATGGCTCTGACAGCACCTCATATGTCATGGGTAAGTTTTTAGAATTCTAGCATCCCTACATCCCTACTTTCCAGCTCTCCAGGACACCAAACCCTTAATTGGAACCCCTGGAACCCAACACTGACTTTCAGATGCAACACTGAGGGTATTGGGAAGGCCAGTGCAGCCTTCACTCTATAGTCTCTTTCCTCTACTTGTTTTAAGTCTGGTAATAAACTGAAATGAATCAATCTGTGGCTGATATTATTTTTGGCAAACTGTGAATCCTACAGGAGCTTCTGCTTTATCAAAGACCATGAGAAATCTCTTGGCTATTAAATGATGAAACTGATTGTTTGTACCATATGACAGGTCTAGTGACTCCTGATGCTAGATTTTGGCCACAAAGAGGTTCACTATACTAATCTCTGTTTTTACATGTATGGAGTAATTGATCATATAACTATTTTATTTTATTTTTAAAAATATTTTTATTAAACCACCGTGAGATATGCAATTACACAAATGTTTGTGTTTGGATTTCAGTCATACAGTGTTCCAGCACCTAGTTCTCCACCCAGTGCCCACCTCCCACTGATGTAGGCAGGCAGACAGATCAAGTGGACATCAGGTGTGGCTTGACAGCCACCTTGTGAGGCTGGTGGGACTCAGACCCACACCATGCAGGGGCTCATCACAGACTTTATCAGTCCTTAGCCCGCCCAGGGTCCCGGGCAGCAGAGGCAGCTGGGGGAGAAAGTGACTATCTCTCTCCCCTTCCTGCCTCACATAAGCCACCCCCCTGGGGCCCACCTATATTATTTTGGTGACCACTAAAGGGATATTGCAGTGAAGAGTTCCCCCAGAAGGAGGTAATCTGTGAAAAATCTGCTGAGAAGTTATGCTCCCTCAGAAATCTCTAGGCGGGACTGGGGAGGAACGTCATAACCTCTGAGTGAGTGTGTGTGTGTATGAGCACCCCGATAGGTCCTCCTATCAGGAGTGATTCTGTGACTTCACAACCTAGTACCCTTAAGGTCCCACAAAAGGTTACGGAGTCTGAGTGGGCTGTCTGTGATTCCACAAAGAACATGATTAAGGGTGGTGCTGACCTAAAGGTCAGCTACAGCCACAATGGCTGGGCCATTATGGCTAAATTCTTCACCAGCCAGACAAGCAACTGAATAGTCTCTGTAAAGAGGCACCCCTCCTTTGTTTGTCTTGCATCACCTATCACTATGGGAGGGCCAGGAGGAAAAACTCATTAGTGAAAGATTCTAGGAGACCAAATTTCAGGTAGAAATCCCTCTCTCTCTCTTTCCTATCTCAGACTAGCAAGAGAACTGGCTAGAGAAAACAAGGAGGTCAATTAAAATGCTAATGAGGTTGGCTAGTAGCTTTAGCCCCAGGCAAAGGAAAAAAAAGGAAGAGTCCTTCCAAGGCAGCAAGGCAAAACCCATTGAGAGACCCAGTGAACATCACCAAACAAGCAAAGCAGAACATTTTTTTCTCTTTCTCCTATCTCTTGAAAACCCATGACAGGCTAGGTCCAGCTCCACACACAGGTCATGGTGGATGCCCAGGAAGGCCCCAGGGACGCTAGGGTAATGCAGAGGTCACTAATGGGACCTCTGAATTCTCACTGAGGTGGGGCAGTGACCCCACCTGTGAGTCTCTCTCTCTCTCTCTCTCTCTCTCTCTCTCTCTCTCTCTCTCTCTCAGAGGTGGAGCAGCAACCCCCATCAGCGAGTCTCTTTCTCGAGGAGGTGGGGCCGCAACCCCTCCCGCAAGTTTTCTGGGTTAAAAGTTTTGCCAAGGACTGAATTCCTATAGCTTCCCAAGTCTGCAACAAGAAGATTTGGAATACCTCAACAAACCTATCTCCATCGAGGAAATAGAATCGGTAATCAAAAGTCTCCCCAAACACAAAAGCCCAGGTCCAGATGGATTCACCAGTGAATTCTACAAAACCTTTAAAGAGGACCTACTCCCAATTCTTTTTAAGCTCTTCCGGCAAATTGAAGAAACAGAAACACTCCCAAATAGCTTTTACGAGGTACATATCACCCTGATACCCAAAGCAGACAAAGATGCCACAAAAAAGGAAAACTACAGACCAATCTCCCTGATTAATACAGATGCTAAGATCTTCAACAAAATACTAGCAAATAGAATCCAAAGAGTCATCAAAAAGATTATACACCATGACCATCCCGGGAATGCAAGGATGGTTCAACATCCGCAAGTCAATCAACATAATACATCATATCAACAAAAAGAAAAATAAAAACAATATGATCATATCAATAGATGCAGATAAGGCATTTGACAAGATTCAACACCCATTCATGATGAAAGCTCTCCATAAAATGGGGATTGAAGGAACCTTCCTCAAGATAATCCAGGCCATCTACTACAAGCCCACAGCGAGCATCATTCTCAATGGGGAAAAACTGAAAGCCTTCCCCTTAAATCAGGGGACAAGACAAGGCTGCCCACTCTCACCACTTCTATTCAATACAGTACTAGAAGTACTTGCCATAGCAATCAGGGAAGAAAAAAGACATTAAGGGCATCCAGATAGGAAGGGAAGAAGCCAAGTTATCACTATTTGAGGATGACATGATATTATACCTGGAAAACCCAAAACTCTCTACCAAGAGACTCCTAGAAATAATACATTCCTATAGCAGAGTAGCAGGGTACAAAATCAATACCCAAAAAGTCAATGGCCTTCCTATATGCCAACAGTGAAAGAGAAGAAAGGGACATTAAAGAAACTATCCCATTCACAATTGCGCCGCAAAAATCAAATACCTAGGAATCAGTTTGACAAAGAATGTAAAGGATCTCTACAAAGAAAACTACAAAACATTACTTCAGGAAATAAAAGAAGACCCGAGGAAATGGAGACACATTCCCTGCTCATGGATCGGAAGGATTAACATTATCAAAATGGTAATACTCCCTAGAGCTTTATACAGATTCAGTGCGGTCCCTATAAAGATACCCATGATGTTCTTCAAAGAAATTGAACAAACACTCCTGAAATTTGTATGGAATAATAAAACTCCATGAATAGTTAAAGCAATCCTTGGGAAAAAGAAGATGGGAGGTATCACTTTCCCCAACCTCAAGCTCTACTACAGAGCAGTTGTAATTAAGACAGTGTGGTATTGGTATAGAGACAGACCTGTAGACCTATGGAATAGAACTGAGTATCCTGAAACACATTCTCAAATATACAACCACTTAATCTTTGATAAAAGAGCAAAAAATATTAAGTGGAGCAAAGAAAGCCTCTTCAACAAATGGTGCTGGGAAAACTGGGCAGCTACATGTAAAAAAATGAACTTAGACCTCCTTCTAACGCCATGCACAAAAGTCAGATCAAAATGGATTCTAGATCTCAACATCAGACATGAATCTATAAGGTACATCGAAGTAAACATAGGAGAAACGCTCTACGACATCGAAACTAAAAGTATCTTTAAAGATGACACACCACTGACCAAGCAAATGGAAGCAAAGATAAACAAATGGGATTATATAAAACTAAAAAGCTTCTGCACCTAAAAAGAAATGGTGATCAAGATACAAAGACAATCCACAGAGTGGGAAAGGATATTCACCCAATACCCATCTGACAAGGGGTTAATATCCAGGATATATCATGCACTGGTAGCACTACACAAGAAAAAAACAGCCAACCCCATCAAAAAATGGGGAGAAGAAATGAACAGAAGCTTCCAAAAAAGAAATTCGAATGGCCAAAAGGCATATGAAAAAGTGCTCTTCATCTTTAATCATCAGGGAGATGCAAATCAAAACAACAATGAGGTACCATCTCACACCATAGAGACTGGCACACATCCAAAACAGCAAGAACAACCGGTACTGGCGTGGATGTGGGGAAAAAGGGACTCTGATCCACTGTTGGTGGGAGTGCTGACTGGTCCAGCCCTTTTGGAAAACAATATGGGCATTCCTCCGAAAACTAGATATTGAGCTCCCATTTGATCCAGCAATAGCACTCCTGGGAATATACCCGAGAGACCGAACAACACATAGCAGAAACACTATCTGTACTTCTTTATTCATCTCTGCGCTATTCACTATAGCTAGAACCTGGAAACAACCTAAATGCCCGAGAACAGAGGACTGGTAAAGAAACTGTGGTTCTTTTACACTATGGAATAATATGCAGCTGTCAGAAAATTGAAATTATGAAATTTACCTGCAAATGGATGGACATGGAGACTATCATGCTGAGTGAAATTAGTCAGAAGGAAAAGGACAGATATAGAATGACTGCATTCATTAATACGACATAAATAGATACCAGTGTTTTACTAAATGTGGGAAATGGTAATGGCAGATTAAAACTCACCATTGAATATACACAAAGAGACTTAAGTGATAAACTCTAAATATCTGCAGGGCTAGCCACGATGTGTAAAATAAGAGGGAGAGAGATGCAGAGACAGAGAGAGAGACAGAGAGAGAAAGAGAGGAAACAGGGGTACCTGCTATTAAGGCAGCATGGGGGTGGGCGGGAGGGGGTGGGGTACATTGGTGGTGGAAATGGGGCACTGGTGGAGGGATGGGTGCTGGTATACTGTATTACCAAGAACCAATTATGAACACCTTTGTAATTGTATGTTTCACAGTGGTATAATAAAAAATTTAAAAAAAAGAAAACAAAAAAATAGTTTTGCCAAGGAACCATCACGTTTTGTTTTTTTTCTTCTTTCATAGGTTGCTGTCAGTACACCAAAAAATATGGGAAAACTCTGCCTCTATACCCAAAGAGTCCTCTTTGAGTTCCTTGCTAAAACAAAGGAAGGGCCTTCAATTAGGCAGTCTAAGCAAAAAGCAACTTAAGGATCTTTGTGATAACATGTGGCCTGAATATATACCTAAAATCCAGGCCTTCATGACTTCATACCAGGCTTTAAAAAGAAAAAGAAACTGTCGGATTTGCTGCATGCATGTCTTTGAAGTAAGGGAACTAGAACCTGCACAGGCTGGAGCCCCAAAGGCTCATCTTGTCTCCAACTACACTACCACCTGTGGTGCCTGCAGAAGCTTCCAAGGAGTCTGGGACTGCTAATAAGCCCCTCCCCTCCTAGGGTCACTTCAGGAAGCTCAGGCTTCACCTCATAGATCTAGGCTTCCTAGAAGAGAACAGCTCAGCAAAAGGGCACTTGCAGGGAAGCCCACTGTGCCCACTGTGGTCTAACACAGCTCAGGAGTGCAGCTCTCCCCTAGAAGGGGCTAGTGCAGCAGGGTGTATTTGCAGACGAACTCGCAACAGACTGGAAAGAGCTCAGGCATTTATCTCTCCCCAGAATCTGGCTCAGTGGGGGTGCACTCAGAGAAGAGCCTCTTATTATTCCAAACCTGCTGGACCCATCTGAAGTTTTCCCTAAGGGAAGTGGCTAAGGGAGAAGCAGGCAGAGTGAAGGTCCACGCAACCTTCTCAATTAGCTTCACTGAGGCAAGCAGCAGCTAGGGACATTTTGGGGAGATCCTTCAAAGTTTACAAAGGAATTTTGAGCTCTAACCTTTTCTTTTGAGTTCACCTGGAATAACAAATAATTTTGTCCAATTGCTGCACACCAAAAATGAGAGCATAACAGGGCCTGTGTAGATGAGAACTGACTGCTGACCTTGAGTACCCTGTAGGCTTAACCACGGTTTCTCCTTAACTGATCCAGAACGGGATTATCAAACCAGAGGAGGCAGGAATATGGTGATTAATTTCAAAAGGGAATTAACTTACAGGTTTTCTACAGCCTAACCTGTCCTCACTAACATCTATTTCCAGAAACCGGACATTGTAACTGATTTTAACTTTCTTTACTATGCCTCTAGCAACAGTCACTAAGGCAGCACTCAGAATTTGGAACTAAGAAAGCTGAAAATGGTTCTATATCACAATTTTAGGATTACAACTGAATTGGCCATAATCTAGGTTGCTGGTTGAAAATCTTCTGAGTTGAAATAATTGTGGTACAAGAAACAGGTTCAAGAAGTAATGGTTTAGTTTAAAACATGGGTTTCTAAAGTTCAAAACTTTTTCCTACCGTGTTTTATTTAATCTCTTGAAACTTTTGGTAACTTAAATTTCCAGAGCTCCTTAGCAAAGAGTTAATAATGGGGTAATTTCAGACCTCAGCCTGATAGTCTGAAGCCACAGCATTGTGCTTTGGTAAAAAAGTTTTAAAGATATCAGGCTTTTCATGTAGAATCCCAAAACAGCCTCAGAACCTCTTGCTGGAGAAAAAAAGTGAGCCACTTTAACATTCAAGGAGCTAGGAATGCTCCATTAAATTTAGTGGCTTCTGAACAAGAATTGGATAAAAAATGTGGGAAATCAGTTTGTGTTTTTTTTCAGACTATGTTGATAATCTGCCTAGTATGTGCTATTATTGAGATAGCTTTAATATATGTGAGCTTTGTCATGAGGTATCAACCTAGTCTTTGCCTTAAGTCTTAGTTATTAACAAGTGTGAAATATTTGCTGTTTCTTTGTAGTAATTTTTTTTTAATTTTTTTTATTATACCACCGTGAAACATACACTTACAAAGGTGTTCATAATTGGTTCTTGGTAATACAGTATTCCAGCACCCATCCCTCCACCAGTATATTTAACTTTGCATTTTTTGTGTTTTCCTAATAAATTGGAATTCTAAAAATGGAACTTTAAATGTTTTCTGAATAATTCATAATATAAAGTGAACTTTTGCCCAAGCGTATATTAAAGAACTTTAATTGTGAGCATCTCCGTCTCTTGAATGTCTATGAAACTGATTTAATGCTTTAGAGTATTTTGTCATGCTAGATAAGATAATTAGCAACTTGTTTCCAAACTTCTTGGAAGATTAGCCTGTATTGATCTCTGTAAAGTAAGGAAGTTAAACATGTAGGGTATAACTATAAGAAGTCTAGAAAATGTATTTTAAGTAACAAAAAAGATAATGGATGGAGATCTCAGTAGGAAGAAGGAAAGGAATCCTGTTAAAGTGAAGCTGGTTTTGAAACAAATGAAGGAAAGTTACAGGACAGAATGAATGTAAAGTAATGTGTAAAAGGTCTGGGAATGGTGAGTAAAGCAATTAAGAAACTCTTGGTGAAATTAAGAAATATTGGTGAGGTCTTCATGTACTTGGGTGGCCATCAGGGTCAGAGACACTTTCCCATTCCCATCACATCAGCCCCAAGAACAGCTCTGGTGAACTTAGAGGAGCTAGTAGGCCAGATTACTACATTTTGTAATCCCTCGCGATGAGGCTACCATCTCCCACAACACTGAGACAATGGAACATAAAAATCATAACTTGAAAGGCTGGTCACACATTGATGAAGCTGGGTGAAGTCCTGTGAATAGAGTAGCCAGCTGTTGATTTAAGTGGTGGGGGTAAATGCCAATTTGCTCTTGGCCTTTTCAGGCTGGAAAGCCAAATTACTCAGGGGCCAAGCAATTGTATTCCATGCATGGTTTGCTACTAATTGTACAACAGAAGAGGACCACAGCACTTGGTGCCTGCTCACAACACATGCTAGAGATACAAGGTACACCCGGCAGAGCAGAAACCAACTTTCCCCGTTGAACCCCCTGCATTCCATGGACCATGAGAGCAACTTCCGACCCGAGTCCACCATCCCGATGGAGCCTCAGAGGAGCCCAGAGAAACCACAACACCTTGCTGGCAGCGATCTTCACAATCCACACTCTGCAGCTGGTAAGATCTCCACTCAGCAGATTAATCCAGTCTCCAGCCCACAGATAACCCAGTCTCCAGCCTGGCTTGTCAGAAACCCAGCCTACAAGGACCCACCCTGCAGAGACCCGCCCTTCAGAGGAGAGTATTTCAAGCCCAGGAATGCTTGAGCCTAAGACACAGGTACACCCAGCAGAGCAGAAACCAGCTTTCCCCGCAATTTACCTCCAAATTACCATAAATATTCTACCCACCCCTCTGAGAGAGCCCCACAAAGTAATGAGAATATAGCGCCCGCATGGCAGAGCCTGGCAAGCTGTCCGATGCGTGTTCAATATGCCCAATCCAGTAACAGGAATGTTTATTTTCCTGACCCCCAAAAGAGCCCTTAATACAGCAGCAGTAAGGAAGGCAAACAAGCAGTGCCTGATAAAATTTCATGGCCATCCTAGGCTGCCAAAACAAAGAAGGACTAAAATGACTGTCTGTACTTTCAATGCACGTATGCTGGCATCGGAAGCATATATTGAGGATGTGATGCTGCAAGCGCAAAAGATCAAGTATGACATCATTGGTCTGACAGTCACAAGGAGGCGTCAGTTGCATCATGCTGTATTTGACACCGGAGAAGAATTGTTCCTTGGAACATGTGACGAAAAGAGGCATAGGTGGCGTTGGTGTCCCCGTCAACACGAACATGGCCGTCAATATTGATTCATTTGAATGCCTAACAAACCGAATAGGACGATTACACTTGAAGAGATGTGGCCACTGCCAGCAATTTCTATTTTCATTGTCTACGCACCAACATCCACATACAAAGAAGATGAAATTGAGAAATTCTACATGGAATTGGAGGAGTTCTATAAAAAAGATCACACCTTCTACAAGATCATAGTCGGTGATTTTAATGCCAAGATAGGACCAAGAAGATCGGCTGAAGAACTCCACATCCGGACCCATGGCCTAGAATGGAACGAACAGGGTGAGAGACTATCTGAGTTCATCATGTCCACCAAGACCATTCATGGGAACTCACAGTTCCAGAAGGTTGAAGCGAAACGTTGGACATGGGAATCTCCTGGTGGACAGTTCCACAATGAAATTGACCACATCATCTTCAATCGACGGTTTTGTCTGACCGATATAGCTGTTGTCCCCAAATTCCAAACAGGATCCGACCACTATCTCGTTTGTGCAAAATTCCTACTTCCTGCAACGGGGAGAAAAGGCTGCAAAGTTTAAGAAGAGAACTACCAGAAAGACCACCAACTGGGAACTCTTTGGCACCATTGCAGCAACATAGGAAGATAGCATCATTTACGACATCGATGAAGAATACAACCGACTGGTTCAGCACCTCCATGATTGTGCGAAGAATGCTGAGAGAGAGAAAGACACAAAAGGACGCTTGTCTTCAGAAACTCTTGAGCTCATTTGCCAACGTGGCAAGGCGTGAGCCTCAGGAGACCAAATGCTAACGTCCAAGCTTGCTAAACAGTGCAGAGAAGTAATAAAAGAAGACCTCAAAGACAGAAGAGCATAAATACTGCAAGATGCAGCAGAAGCCGGGAAAAGCATTCGCACTGCCTGCCTGTCCTTCTCCAACTATAAGACCAAGATGACTGCCCTCCGACGCCCTGATGGATCTATCACATCTTCCAGAAAGGCAATGGAGAAGATTATCCAGGACTTCTACTCAAATCTCTTTGATAGCCACATCCACCTGCCCACATACCAAATTCCACAGGATGGATATGTCATTCCCAACGTTCTCCCTTCTGAAATCCGACATGCCATCTTGTCTGTAAAGAAGGGGAATAGCACCAAGCCCAGACAAAGTTAGACCCGAACACCTGAATAATCTGCCGTTGGTACTCAACAATACACTAGATTGGCTCTTCACACGCTACCTGTCCGAATGCAAGGTGCCCTCCCAATGGAAAACCAGCAGGACAGTTCTACTGCTCAAGAAGGGAGACATTCACGACATCGGCAACTATCGCCCCATCTGCGTGTTGTCCGTCATCTACAAGCTGTTTACACGAGTCATCCTGAACAGGATTAGCAGAACACTAGATGAAGGGACAACCATGCGAGCAAGCAGGCTTCTGGAAAGGATTCAGCACAATCGACCATATCCACACAGTAACCAAGCTCATCGAGGTTTGTAGGGAGTACAAGATGCCGCTCTGTCTCACGTTCATTGATTTAAAGAAAGCCTTTGATTCTGTGGAGACTGAAGCAGTCATCGAAGCCCTAGCCAAACAGGGTATTCAAACCCAATACATCAAGATCCTTCATGATCTGTATTACGGATTCACCACCAGGATCTCACCATTCTACAAAGAAGTGATCATTGATGTCAAAAGAGGGATTCGGCAGGGTGATACCATTTCACCAAAACTCTTCAGCACCACCCTCGAGAACATCATGCGACAATTAGAATGGGAAGGAATGGGAGTGAAGATAGATGGTCGGCAACTACACTACCTCCGCTTCGCTGATGACATCGTTCTAATAACACCAAACATTAGCCAAGCGGCACAAATGCTGGCTGACTTCGACCGAGAATGTGGAAAGATAGGACTACAGCTGAATCTAAAGAAAACCATGTTTATGAAAAATGAACTAATTCCAGAGGCCCCATTCACTCTCAATGGAACAAACATCTCTGAATGCAGCAGTTATGTGTACCTAGGTCGAGAAATCAACATGATGAACAACCTAAAACCTTCACTGCTCAGGAGGAAGAGAGCGGCATGGAATGTCTTCAAAGGCATAGAAGAAATAGCTAAAAGAACAAAGAACCTCTGACACCAGGCACATCTCTTAGACTCCATCGTTCTCCCTGCAATAACATACGCCTCAGAGTCCTGGGCCCTATGAAAGCAGGATGAGAATGCTATTCGGGTCTCCCAGAGAGGAATCGAAAGAGCTACGCTTGGAATATCACACCTCACTCAAGTGAGAGAAGGAATCCGGAGTTCTGACCTCTGTCGCTATTCCAGAATCAGGGACGCTGTCTCGTTTGCCATGGCATCGAAAATTAGATGGGCTGGACATGTAATGAGATTTGGAGACAACCCCTGGACTAGAGCCATTACCGACTGGATCCCACGGGATGTCAAAAGATCACGTGGCCGCCCACCTACAAGATGGTCAGACTTCCTTGTAAATACCCTGAAGGAACGGTTTGAGACTCTTCATATTCCTGAACAACCAGATGTCATTGTGCTACATTGGCACGTGATAGGGTCCAATGGAAATGTTACTGGCGCCCGCTCGAGCAAATTGATGAATAACGGGATTCAAGTGATCAAGTGATCAAGAGGGCCAGATGGAGTCCAGGGTGGGTCCTGTGTGGATCCAGGCTACTTAGGGAAATGATCAAGTCACAGCAGTCACAGCATGCCCTCCCCCACTCCCCAGGCTGGGTGCCACTATCCAGGTTGTGTACTCAATGCCACCGTGTTTTAGAAGGTGTCAAATTAAAATCAATCATTAAGTAGTAACCATATCTTCACTTGCTGATAGTTTTGTTTGAATTCCCCCCCCATCATCCCCGCTCACTTGTTTTTTCTTATTCCTTGCTTAGCTTCCCACCCCTCCCCCACCTCCCTGCCCCACACATACATAGCCTGAATCTCCTTTAGCAGTCTCTGGATCCACTGTGAACTTGGGCTGACTCAGTGAGTCCCAGAACAGGTTCCCAGGGAATTTCTCCACTCTTCTCCCATTTCTATTATTAATATTATTAGTAGTAGTATTAGTATTTTGCAGCTAGCAAAGCAGGGGCTAATTTTAGGTATACACAAAAGAGACTTCGTATCGTAGGTGTATGTGCTCGAAAAGTTCTCCTGCCTGGGAGAAATGATATACTTGACATGCCTCCGCTCTTGCTATGGGCTAGGCTGCTGCTAAACATTAAGCCTGTTAGAATACACTTGTTAAAATTTTGACAAAAATTTTTTTGACAGGACAGATTGCTGAGTCATAATTTTCTGTTTTCTGTCCTCCTTTACACAACTGCAGCAATGGGTTTAGTTCACTACTGATATACATTTTACAAACTCAGTAAGAGAAATACAGATTTCTTCTGTCACTTTAAATAGAGCTCACATGGCTTCTGGGGGTCAGGAGTAAAATGTCAGTGTAGGGTGTCTCTCCTGGGGATATTCCATCTCTTCATTCTCCCCAAAATATAAGCCTCAGGTAAGTTTGTTTTTTGTTTTTTCCAATCCAATGGGGTTTTGTCTATATCTTTGGGTCAGAGCCTATTCCATGACCGTGCTCTTGCATAACTATATTACTTTTTGGGTACATAGGCTCTTCTAAATGGCAGTGTTGCAAGGCACCTACCTGCCAAAGGTCGATTGAAGGTTCTGGGCAGGATCCACATTTGGAAAAAGGCGAAAGAAAGCCAAAAGTTCAGTGGAAGTTAAGGTCTGGTTAGTGAACCCTTTGACTCCCTATGAATTTACAACTTGAAATACCCAGTGTCCTCACTGGGTCACGTGTAGATCCAAAGGAAACACACAATCCTTACTTGGAACTTCTAGTCAACATAAGAGACCAAGAATCCCTTCAAGCACACCTCTGAAGACCAACAGCAAAGTCAATTTTGCCATCGCCCCCTTTTTGTTGGTATGACAGAGATCAACTCTATATAGCCAGTGAAACTGTGAAATCAGGGAGATCCAATGTCTGACCCTACAGCTCCCACTCTGCACTGACCAACTCTAGAGATGTGACCAGAGCAGGGCTGTCTTTTTAGTTTGATGCAAAGCAGGTCTCCTGGGTCAGCTGATACTTTTCATTAGGGGTCCTCTGATGTCTGAACATGTGTGATGAATTTAGGACATTAGCAAGGTGCCCTCCCAATGGAAAACTAGCAGGGCAGTTCTACTGTTCAAGAAGGGAGACATTCACGACATCGGCAACTATCCCCCCCATCTGCGTGTTGTCCATCATCTACAAGCCGTTTACGAGTCATCCTGAACAGGATTGGCAGAACACTAGATGAAGGACAATCATGCGAGCAAGCTGGCTTCTGGAAAGGATTCAGCACAATCGACCATATACACCCGGTAACCCAAGCTCATTGAAGTTTGTAGGGAGTTCATTGATGTCAAAAGAGGGGTTCGACAGGGTGATACCATTTCACCAAAACTCTTTGTTCTAATAACACCAAACATTAGCCAAGCAGCACAAATGCTGGCTGGCTTTGACCGAGAATGTGGAAAGATAGGTCTACAGCTGAATCTAAAGAAAACTATGTTTATGAAAAAATGAACTAGTTCCAGAGGCCCCATTTACTCTCAATGGAACAGACATCTCTGAATGCAGCAGTTATGTGTACCTAGGTCGAGAAGTCAACATGATGAACGACCTAAAACCTGAGCTGCGCGAGGAGGAAGAGAGCGGCATGGAATGCCTTCAAAGGCATCGAAGAAATAGCTAAAAGGACAAAGAACCTCTGGCTCCGGGCACATCTCTTCGATTCCACCGTTCTCCCTGCATTAACATACGCCTCAGAGACCTGGGCCCTACGAAAAGCAGGATGAGAACGATATTCGGGTCTCCCAGAGAGGAATCAAAGAGCTATGCTTGGAATATCATGCCTCACTCAAGTGAGAGAAGGAATCCGGAGTTTCGACCTCTGTCGCTATTCCAGAATCAGGGACGCTGTCTCCTTTGCCAAGGCATTCGAAAATCAGACGGGCTGGACATGTAAAGCGATTTGGAGACGACTGCTGGACTAGAGCCATTACTGACTGGATCCCACAGGATGTCAAAAGATCATGTGGCCACCCACCTACAGGATGGTCAGACTTCCTTGTCAAGACCCTGAAGGAATGGTTTGAGGCTCTTCATATTCCTTGAATCAACCAGATGCCATTGTGCTACTTTGGCACGTGATAGGGTCCAATGGAAATGTTACTGGTGCCCGCTCGAGCAAATTGATGAATAACGGGATTCAAGTGATCAAATGATCAAGGTCTGCCAAGAACTCTGGGGTAAGCACGCAGATTCCAAAAAAGGAGTGATTCCAAAAAGCAAAATAAAGAAAAAAATAAATAAAAAATAAAAGAACCCTGGGGTATGGTCCCCTTTAGGTGGCCTGGAGGTTTCTATCTGCCAGTTCTAACCCATACACAAGCCCATTGTGAGAATTTTGTACCCGTGTCCCCATGGTCACTGTGGACTGTTTCTGAACAGTTAGTGGGTTTGGCAATAGGGTTCATCCTCCACTTCCTGAGAATCATGGTTGGTTTGGGGGATCCTCCTATTCAGCCAGACAAGTGTCAAGGTGAAGGGTCTGTGTAGCCGCAAATGTTAGATGTGGATTTTCTCACAATAATCTGTGGTACTGTGCCATTTAGGCATTGGATAGACGCTTATGCCCTACGTTATTCATAATGTCATCATTGAATGGGTACCCTTGGAGGTATTGAAGGATTTCTTTTTTAAAATTAAACATTTTATTATACCACTGTGAGATATACAATTACAACGTTGTTCATGTTTGGAGGTTTCGGTCACATAGTGTTCCAGCACCCCACCTTCCACCAGTGCCCATTTCCCACCACCAATGTCCCCAATTCCCTCCCCCTTCCCATAGCCTGCCTAAATGGCAGGTTCTTTATCTCTTTTCTCTCTCCCTCTCTCTCTTTTCCTTCTCTTACACATTGTGGGTTGCACTACATACACTTAGAGGTCATCATGTGCATTTTTTTGCCTGTATTTAATGCTCAGTTCTAGGTTGGTATCAGCCTTTTCGACATTTATTCACACATGTTCCCTATTGAAGGGTTTCTTTATCAGCCTCTCTATCTTACAGGAAGGCAGCACCTAGAGATCTGAGACTAAGTGGCCATCCACAGACCATGCAGAGATGTTTGCCTGTCTCTGCCGAGGACCCAGCTGTCTGTGAGGACCCCTGAAGACCGGTGCCTTTTCTCATGCATATAGAGTTTCAGCTCCTTATTTCACTTCTGGAGCACCAAAGCTAGGGATAAATCCAGCATGTTTTCAATGTTTGTTTTTCTATTTGTTTATTTTGTTTTTTGGGTCGGTCACAAATGGTGGTGCTTGAGGCTACTCCTGGCTTTGTCCTCAGGAATTATTCCTAGCAGTGCCCAAGAAAAGATATGGGATGCTAGGGTTCAAACCCAGGTTCACCAAGTGCAAAATAAATGCCCCACCTGCTGTACTATCACTCCAGCTTATGTTTTTCTTTCTTTTTTTTTTTGCTTTTTGGGTCACACCCGGCAATGCTCAGGGGTTTCCCCTGGCTCTGCACTCAGGAATTACTCCTGGTAGTGCTCGGGGGACCTTATGGGATACCGGGGATCGAATCCGGGCCGGCATGAGCCGGCCACTTGCAAGGCAAACGCCCGACCCACTGGGCTATCGCTCTGGCCCTGTTTTTCCATTTTTAACTGTACTTTTTCCTGCAGGTTTGGTACTTGGTCTCAGCCATTAGCTGGAGCTGAGCTTCTGATTCCTTCTTTCAGTCTTCTTGAGTTTTTGCTCCCAGAATCAAACTGTCTATACAGTGCAGAATGGGACATTTCAATGCATTCTCAGGCAATCTTTCTCAGTCCATAGTCATGACCTGTCTAAACAAGGTGGATGAATTCTTGAACCCTTGGGGAAGCTGATTCCACATTAACTGAATTTTTCTGTTTGTATCCTCCCAATTAAAGTCAACCAGGGATTGGCTTACTGCCTTATGGAACAATTTTCAAAGAGAAAAACACATTTTTGAGGTCTCGGCAGGTAAATCTTTGGGGAAAACAAATCCAAGAAAGTATAATGAGGTGCCTCACAGTCATGCACTGACCAGACTCAGATCCCGCACAGGTCAGTTACTGTCTCCTCATGGTCTCTCAATGGGGAGTATGGGGTTTACTCAGTGATGGTCAGTTATTGTCTCCTCATGGCCTCTCAGTGGAGAGCATGGGGTATGCCCAGGTGGCGTGCATTCCACCAATATTTCAGCAGCCCAGAACCTCTTAGAATATTCCCTTATCTCTACCCACTCCTCACAGGATATTGTATATTGCTGCTATTTCAGTCATCAAATTGCATGATTTAGCCATTATGAGGAAGCTTAGTAGGCATTTGGCATTGGGGGAGACAAAGTGTCAGGGTGGAAATTTATTTGCACTCCCAGCTCTCTTAGAAGGTCGCACCCTAATAGTGATATGGGGCAGTCAGGAATATGGGAGATTTTTTCGTTTGGCATCCTGCCATCTGCCAAGGCTGTAGGTTCCAGAGGACCCAGCAAACATGAGCCTGGTAAAAGTAATGAGGGCTGTCTCTCCTAATTTTCCTTGGGCTCTGCCTCACAGTCCTCCTCCTCTTAAGGGTCGTGAGGCCTGTACTTTCCCTGCAGGATTGCCTGAGATTGCACTGCAGGACCACTCCTGCCTTCTGGAGAAAATATTATGAGGAATTCTCTGGAGCAGAGAGAGTCAAAAGCTCTCATTTCAAACTAAGATGTAGATGATCCTCAAGACAGAGAATGGACAACTGGACACGATTTTTTAAATGGTGTTGTCATGGGGCTGGAGCAATAGACAGTGGGTAGGGCATTTGTCTTGTTTGTGAGATCTAGGTTCAACCTCCAATATCCTTTATGGTCCCTAAGCACTGCCAGGAGTAAGAGCCAGGAGTAAGGCCTGGGCACTGCTGGCTGTGATCCCAAGGCAAACTAACTGAAAAATTAATGGAGTTGTCATTTTTCAAATGCATGGGATTGCTGTATGTATATTGGTTTTGTTGCTGCCTACTTATTTGGTTTAAAGATTCTGAGGTGCAAAAGAAACGGTGACCAAGATACGAAGACAATCCACAGAGTGGGAAAGTATATTCACCCAATACCCATCTGACAAGGGGTTAATATCCAGGATATATCAGGCACTGGTAGCCCTTCACAAGAAAAAAACAGCCAACCCCATCAAAAAAATGGGGAGAAGAAATGAACAGAAGCTTCCAAAAAAGAAGAAATTCGAATGGCCAAAAGGCATATGAAAAAGTGCTCTTCATCTTTAATCATCAGGGAGATGCAAATCAAAACAACAATGAGGTACCATCTCACACCACAGAGACTGGCACACATCCAAAACAGCAAGAATAACCGGTGCTGGCGTGGATGTGGGGAAAAAGGGACTCTGATCCACTGTTGGTGGGAGTGCTGACTGGTCCAGCCCTTTTGGAAAACAATATGGGCATTCCTCCGAAAACTAGATATTGAGCTCCCATTTGATCCAGCAATAGCACTCCTGGGAATATACCCGAGAGACCGGGGAAGCGCATAGCAGAAACACTATCTGTACTTCTTTATTCATCTCTGCGCTATTCACTATAGCTAGAATCTGGAAACAACCTAAATGCCCGAGAACAGAGGACTGGCTAAAGAAACTGTGGTTCATCTACACTATGGAATACTATGCGGCTGTCAGAAAAGACGAAATTATGAAATTTACCTGCAAATGGATGGACATGGAGACTATCATGTTGAGTGAAATTGGTCAGAAGGAAAAGGACAGATATAGAATGACTGCATTCATTAATACGACATAAATAGATACCAGTGTTTTACTAAATGTGGGAAATGGTAATGGCAGATTAAAACTCACCATTGAATATACACAAAGAGACTTAATTGATAAACTCTAAATATCTGCAGGGCTAGCCACGTGTAAAATAAGAGGGAGAGAGATGAAGAGACAGAGAGAGAGACAGAGAGAGAAAGAGTGGAAACGGGGCTGTCTGCTATTAAGGCAGCATGGGGGTGGGCGGGAGGGGGTGGGGGTACATTGGTGGTGGAAATGGGGCACTGGTGGAGGGATGGGTGCTGGTATACTGTATTACCAAGAATCAATTATGAACACCTTTGTAATTGTATGTTTCACGGTGGTATAATAAAAAATTAAAAAAAATAAAGATTCTGAGGTGTTTTATTATTTTTATTAATGAATTTTTTATCGTTTTCTATGCATGTTATCAGGCCATCTCTGAATAATTACTTTTTAACTTCTTTTCCTGTTTGAATGCCTTATATTTATTTTTCCTTTCCTGACTTCTGTGGTGAAGGCTTCTTTTACTGTATTGAGTAAAATGAGAGAAAGTGGACTTGTTCTGTGTCTGTGCTCAGGTAGAGGTTTTAAAATTTTTTGCCATAGAGTACAGTGGCTGAGTTTGTTGGATATGGTCATACTATTTTGAGGTATGTTGTTTTATGCCTATTTTATTGAGGGAGGTTTCATGATTGTAAGCTTTTTATTTTGTTGTTGAAGTGTATTAAATGAATTGATTTGTGATATTGAACAGTCCTTGCATTCTAGAAAGAACCCCATTGGGGATTATGGTGTATAGTCCTTTTTATGTATTGTTGTGTTCTACTAGAATTTTATTGAGAATGTCACATCAATATTCTTTAGGGATATAGGGCTGAAATTATATGGTATTAATCATTTAATTTGTTTATTCCCCCCCCTATATTTCATGTTGTGTGGGTCTTACTCCTGGTTTTGTGTTCAGGGATCACATCTGCTGGTAATTCTGGGGGCCATGTTTGGACCCAGGGGTCAAACATATACAAGACAAGCACCCTACCCACCTGTACTAGCATTCTAGGAAATGAAGTTTAATTTTTTAGTAATATTTTTTAATCTTCTTTTCAAATTAGGGAAATACTGATTCTATAGAAGTGAGGGATTCCAGTTTCTTCAATATTCTGGAAAGGACTTGACGAGTACAGGAAATAAATCACATTGGAAGGTTTTAATGAACTCACTAGTAAATCTATCTGGATTTGGGTTTTTGTTCTGAGATTTTTTAAAATTCACTGTATCACTGTCTTCCCGTTTATCATCGATTTGCTCGAGCGGGCACCAGTAACATCTCCATATGACCTGTCTCATGCAAGTAGAGCCCAAGAGCACCTGCTTGCTGCAGGAACATAAAGAGCCTCAAACCATTCCATCAGGTCATAGGAATGAGGTCTATAATTGTTACTGGTATTTGGCATATCAAATACGACACGGGCAGCTTGCCAGGCTCTGCCGTGCGGGTAGCATATTCTTGTAGTCATCTCAAATCCAGCATTTATGTGGCCATGCAAGCCGGGCTGTGATAGTCTGGTCTGCTGGGTGGAGTTCTGACGAAGGGGAAGTCCGGATGATTGAAATATTCTTATTCATCATTGGTCTATTTATATTTTGCTCCTCCTTTTTCAGTTACAATATGTTTATGACTCTGAAAATGCAACCATTTCTTTTAGATTCTCTAGCTTAGTGGTATAAAATTATTTATATTACCTCCCAATGATCCTTTGTGCTTCTGAACTATCCGTTGTAATTTTTCCACCTTCATCTCTGATCCAATTAATTTTGGTTTTATTCTCTCCCTCCCTCCCTGCTTCCCTCCGTCCCTCCCTTCCTCCCCCTCTCTCTCTCCCTCTCTCTCGCCTCTCTCTCTTTCTTTTTCTCTCTCAAATCTTGTTAATGTAGCTAAGGTTTTAAAATCTTAATTTCTTTAAAAATATTAACTCCTGGCTTCATTTGCCTTTTGAACCATTTTCTTGATTTCTATACCATTGATTTCTAAGTTAATTCTATTTTTGTTTACGTACACTTTGGGTGTAAGCAATTATTTTTCTGTGTCTAGTTTCTCAAACTGTGAACCTCATTTTTGAGCTTTTCTTTTTTACTTCCTTTTCTACGTCTAATCTAAAACTCTCATTAGCTTGGCCCAGTGATTTATGACAGTCTCTCATTAATAGGTGAACAGGAAGTCTCCTTGCTGTCCACTGCAGTATTTTTTTAAAGTATTTCATTATACCACTGTGAGATATACAATAACAAAGATATACAATTAAAAAGTTCATATTTGGGTTTTGGTCATACAGTGTTCCAGCACACATCCCACCACCAGTGCCCATCTCCCACCACCAATGTCCCAGTTTCCCTCCCCCTCTCCCAGCCTGCCTCCATGGCAGGTTCTTTATTTCTTTCCCTCTCATTTATGAGCTTTTCTAATGTAAGCCTGTAGTGTTTGCAAATAGCATGAAAAGATTCCTTAATAGTAGTTTTGCTGTGTGCTATATAGTCTAATATTTTTATCTTTATTTTGTTTTATTTTATTTTATTTATTTAAAAGACTGGGAATGAGGTCTATAATGGAGATGTTACTGGTGCCAGCTCGAGCAAATCGATGATGAACGGGAAGACAGTGATACAGTGATTTAAAAGACTGATTTTTTTTAACTCCTGTGTTTAAAAGTATGCTGCTCTGATTCTAAATATTAGAACTTTTACTGACCTTCTATTTTGGCCATACCTGGTAATGATCAAGGATTACTCCTAGTTTTGCACTCAAGAAATACTCCTGATAGTGCTCAGGAGACCATATGGGATACCAGGGATTGACTTAGGCAGCTGAGTACAGGTCAAGTGCCCTACACTCTGTGCTATCTCTGACGAGCTGGGCTGGAGATTGGCTGATTCTCTTGGGTGGAATTCTGACAAGCCGTGTGGTCTGGATGATAAAGATAGCTGCCAGCATGGTGTGCAGGTTCCTTTGGGTTCTTCTGAAGCTCTATTGGGATGGTTCTTCTGAAGCTCTATTGGGATCTACAAGCTGTTCACTTGAGTCATCCTGAACAGGATTGGCAAAACATTAGATGGAGGACAACCATGTGAGCAAGCTGGCTTCCGAAAAGGATTCAGCACAATCGACCATATCCACACGGTAACCAAGCTCATTGAAGTTTGTAGGGAGTTCAAGATGCCGCTCTGTCTCACATTCATTGATTTAAAGAAAGCCTTTGATTCTGTGGAGACCGAAGCTGTCATCAAAGCCTTAGCCAAACAGGGCGTTCAAACCCAATACATCAAGATCCTTCGTGAGCTGTATTACAGATTCACCACCAGGATCTCTCCATTCTACAAGGAAGTGATCATTGATGTCAAAAGAGGGGTTCGGCAGGGTGATACCAATTCACCGAAACTCTTCAGTGCCACCCTTGTGAACGCCATGCACCAATTAGAATGGGAAGGAATGGGAGTGAAGATAGATGGTCAGCAACTACACCACCTCCACTTTACTGATGACATTGTTCTAATAACACCAAACATTAACCAAGTGCACAAATACTGGCTGACTTCGACCGAGAATGTGGAAAGATAGGTGTTGCAGGACTCCTTTAAGGGCCGCAGCATATGCTCTGAATTTCCGCCTGCCAATCACTTCGTAGATAAGGGGGTAGTCTAAATGTGGCAGTTTATCTGACCATGTATGCTGTACTAGCTGGTATAAATATTCTCTCATGCTACCACAATCATCGTGGGACTAGCTAGATCTTACCAGCGTATTAGCCTGGCCACGCAGGACCCCTGGGTAATTAGACCAGAGAGAAATGCTGTTTGCTTCCAAGCAAACAAGCATGGCTCCCTGATATACTCAAAGGCAACTAAAATACAAAACTACAATGAAGTAGAAGAGACTTGTGAAGGCTTGGAGAAATATTTAACTGGCATTAGTATTAGTCTTTGGTACAGAGACATGCCATCTCAGAAACCCCCTTCTCTACCCTATAAAGGCATTCCCAGGCAGATCTTGGCTCAAAACATTAAGCATACTAAAGGGCCTAGGTGAGGTGCAGGGAGGGATTACCTAAGGGCATTTGACCCTCCCTGCTTTCCATAACAGTGGGAGGAAGGTCTGAGTTGCAGGGGTATAAACTAGCCGGTTTCTTCTCTTGCGCGCTTCTTGGTGGGCTATCTCTCTTTGTGAGCGCTCACCCTTCTTGGAAGTCTTGTCTTCTCCTTCTACAAGGCCTTTACACGTGGTGGCCACCATCTTGGCCTACACGTGGCTGGGGTTCTAGCCTGGAATCCTAAGCACCGGGCTTTTCCTTTTGCTGATTTGTGTGCCTGAACCTGTGATAAGTAAACCCTTTTAAAACTGCATCGGATTCCTGAGTTTTCATCCATTTCTCGCCGGCTTCAAGGTAGAAGGGAACTCGCTTCCTGGCACTGTCGGGGACCCTGGCGGCGCACCCCAACAGATAGGTCTACAGCTGAATCTCAACAAAACTATTTTCATGAAAAAGAACTAGTTCCAGAGGCCCCATTCACTCTCAATAGAACAAACATTTCTGAATGCAGCAGTTATGTGTACCTAGGTCGAGAAGTCAACATGATGAACGACCTAAAACCTGAGTTGTGCAGGAGGAAGAGAGTGGCATGGAACACCTTCAAAATCATTGAAGAAATAGCTAAAAGGACAAAAAAAAACTTCGGCTCTGGGCACATATCTTTGACTCCACCATTCTCCCTGAATTAACATAAGCCTCAGAGACCTGGGCCCTACGAAAGCAGGATGAGAATGCTATTTGGGTCTCCCAAAGAGGAATCGAAAGAGCTATACTTGGAATATCATGCCTCACTCAAGTGAGAGAGGGAATCCAGAGTTCCAACCTCTGTCGATGACCTAGAGTCAGGGACGCTGTCTCGTTTGCCAAGGCATCGAAAATCAGATGGGCTGGACATGTAATGTGATTTGGAGATGACCGCTGGACTAGAGCCACTACTGACTGGATCCCACGGGATGTCAAAAGATCACATGGCCGCCCACCTCCAAGATGGTCAGATTTCTTTGTCAAGACTCTGAATGAACGATTTGAGGCTCTTCGTATTCCTGAAGCAAGCAGATGCCATTGGGCTACACTGGCAGTGATAGAGTGATAGGGTCAAATGGAAATATTACTGGCGCCCCTTGAGCAAATCGATGAATAACGGGATGTCAAGTGATCAAGTGTAATGGGTAAGGTGCCTTGCACACAGCTGACCCAAGTATGAATCCTGGCATACCCAAATCGATTACTGAGCACAGAGACAGGAGTAAATCTTCTAAGATACCTTTGTTTTTCTGAGAAATCTGTTAAATATATAATATATGTGTATATGATGCAATATATGTGTGTGTATATATATACACACACACATCAAGATTGGGATCTAATAGTGTATATATGTATATATATGTATATATATGTATATATATATGTATACATATATATACATATATATACACACACACATATATATATAATGAAGGTCCCCAGATCTGGTTTCTGGTGTATATGGTTGGCCACACCCTTATCTCTACCAATCCTATCCTGTATGCAACCTCCAAGTACTGAACCAGAAATTGCTCCAAACACCACTGATTACTGCTCAAGAAATCAATGACCAATACGCTCTTCATCTGATATAATTATTATATTAGTGGTCACAGATATTTATATATCCCAGAGTCCATGATCTTTCTTTGTTGTTGTTCTTCCCCTACAGTAGATCTGCACTTGGACATTTTTTATTAATTGAATTGTATTCCTCCAAAGAAGTCTAAAATCAATGACATGACTTTAGTGTGAGAAGCCTTTCCTTTACTTAGTTCAGCATTCAATTCCAATTACGTTCTTTGTCCTGTGACTCCCTCTTCTGTTTAAAAGCATATTATCTCCTTTTTTCTGATTCTGATCCTTGCGTTTCTCTTATAGACACACTCACTATTGAGCCCAACTGCATAATCTGAGTTGATTTAGTCACATATGCAAAGTTCCCTTTATCATGTGCAATTGTGTATTTGCTAGGATTTAGGAGTTAGATGTGGATATTGTTGGAGGCTGTTTTCTGCCCGCCTTTTTTTTCTATCAGATAACGTTGCTATCTTCTTCCTCAGAAATTATCTAAATATGAAAAATGCAATATACTTGATAAACAAGAAAATATTGTTTAGAAGTCTTTCCCACTCTAAGTTAGTGAAAAGGCAGTTTTACATTTTATGCTTTTTAATTTATGATGATTATCATCAACCCTGGCAGAGGGTATGGGTTCAGAAAAGATGTATAAATCCTCAATGTTTATGTAATCTATAGTTTCCTTATGTATACTTGAATATAGTAATTACATATAATTATTTTTGAATAATATTTATAAATCTTTATAAATAGTATTTTTTGAGGGAATAAAAAGTACTTGATATTGAATAAATAATATTGATTTAATTTCCCAGTGGAGTTGATGATTCTTTCCCAAAGTGTATATTCCATTTTTACATTTTCCTCTGTTGTATGATGCATACCACACAAATGCAAATAACAAATTCTACATACTCTTTCCACAATATTACAGAGGAGTTAATGAATACTAATTTTACTCTTTATTTTATGTATGAGAAATGAAACCCAAGAGCTGAGAAGTGGTAGAAATGTGAAAAAAGTACAAATGTTCTCCAAGATGAGTGTTTTCTGCCTTGGTCAACATTGATGAACATTCTGCTCTGTCTCCAAGTGTACTTTCTCATCTGTATCTCAGCTGTGGAGGTATTTTTTTTTTTGCCTGAAAATTTTTATGCTTGGGCAACATTCATTGAGAGGAAAAATGAAAATCAGAGAAAGTTTTGTCTGAGATAGCATTAGTTGGGAGGACATGCGCATATGACTATGTATACATGTATACATGTATGTATGCTTAACGTACAAAGAAAATAATAATTTTCTTACTGACTGTTGGGGAGGGTAAAATCCCTGACAGCATCAGGGAATGAGTTCCTTTTAGTTCAAGGGCTGGCTACAGAAAAACAAATCATGAGTCCAGCACAGTTCCAAAGGCTTTTACTTATTACCAATAATGAAGCAAACTGCTACAACAATCCAAAGCAGTGGGATTTTTAGACCTATGGCTGAGGATCAGATTTCTCCACCAAGATGGAAGACTATCTTCTTCCTAGCACTTCTATCCCCCAAAACCGGTCAAAGGCCAGGGGGACAAAGAATTTCCTCTGTGTATCAAAAAAAAAAGCAACAGTTTCTAGGTACAGATTTGCTTGGCCACCCCTTAGCTACAGCTCCATACATATGCTAATGCCAGGACTCCCCTGCTTCCCAAGTGAAGTCTTATGCATAGCACTTGTGGAGATGGGGAAATACACACAAGAATAAAAGTATCACAAGATTTATAAACATAGGAAAATAACATTATAATTTGTAAACCATGAACATCATACAGCTAGTTGATATTTCTCATCCAGAAGGTCCATTTCTCTGCTACCTGGTAATTTTTGGTGCTCTACCTTAGTTTTACTAAGAGTCATGTTTGCTTGCCTGGAGACAAACTTAGCATGGCTCCTTCCCTGATCTTAGCAGAGCTATTTCTTAATGGTGGATCCAACGCAGCCAAGCTATCTCCTGGTAAATTCTAAATGTGTAAAATTTCCCACATGGGGGCCTGTGGAAGTTTTGAGAGAAATACTCTGATAGCTAGCATTGAATTAATGATAAAACTGTAACACTATTCCAAGAGTTATTAAAATCAAACTACCTTTTCCAATCTTGCCCCCAATCTCCTATTGTGATTTGTGCAAGAGCCTTAAGGCAAATGTAAATGGCTTTGAGTTTGCAGAAACCCAGAGACCCAGAGCCAGCTATTGTGGTATCCACCAACAAGTGACAGCAGAAGAAAATCTGGCAATTAAAAATGGAAAATTATGCCTATGTAGTTTGAGAAAAGAGCTGACAATGGGCCAAGAAATTCACAAGCATATCAAAAGCATGGTAATTTCATTGTGAGAGCTATTTCAATGCAATAGTGATGGAAAGAAGAGAGGGTAGGACAGGGGATAAGTCTAGTTTATTTTTAATTGTTCCAGGGTCATTGAAATGAGCCATTGAAGCAAAAAGCAAAAAGTTATGGTTGAAGTTACCCCTAAAGCCCTTGCAATATCTTCACTAGTGGAGAACTTTATTCATCACAAACTTTTATTATCCACCTTACTTCTGAGAGGAATGTTCAGATGGTTATAACTTTATTGTGATTCCTGACACTGAAAAAGATGTCTTCTTTCCTTTTCTTTGGTTTCATGGAGAACATCTTTAAAGTAGATCAGAAAAAGGCTTATAACTGTTTGAATGAAGAAGAAAACTGTCTCTTTTTCACAATTAGAGGAAGTGAATCAGACTAAATAATGATGAATAAAAATAAGGCAATTGATGATGGACAAGTGAAATCTATAGTTTGGTATCGAAAATCTGACTTGTTGCACTTATCTTCTCACAGGATGCCCACAATAACTTCATTTGAACTTTCTAAAAAGATATACAAGGGGAAAGGCACCAGCCCGTTCTCTGGAGTGCTTCTTTAGGAAATTTCTCCCATAATCTAGGAGCTTCTGTCTTACTCTTTTTCTTTCTCCTTCCTCAAAAGAGTCTTTACTGAATTGAGTAAAAATAAAACCAAAAACAACCAGATTTATCTTACAAGATAGAGAGAATATGAATTCATTGGCACGAAGAAAGTCTTATAAAAGTCAGGGAAGGATCATTCTAAATATGGGATATGATGTACCAAAGTCTCTATTTCTGGAAACTAAGACCGCAAAGATGACTAGATAAGAAGAGAAAGCAGGATCCACTTCTCTCTGCAGGCCATCCTGCTCCTAGGCTTAGCCCCTCAGTGATGCCTCCTCCCCCACATTAGCTCCTTCAACAGGTGAACACTTTTATACTGATAGCATCCAATCTAGAATTTTGCACTTCTGTTTACTTATTAAATGTTGCCAATTGGATGTTAAAGATAATATATTACTTGAATTACTTTCTTAAGCTTTTGAATTGAATACTCACACCCACTGCAAATGTATATTCCTTTGTTTCTGAAATACTTATCATTCTTGTATCTATTTCTACTGGAGCATTGGCAGTTTTATTCTAGTTTTTTAGACTTATTAATGGGCTAGTGATTTTTCTATTATATTTCACCACAATCCTCCACCCATCCCTCCACCAGATTTTGACCTCAATATAGAGGTCATAGAGATATGAACGTTCATGGTTCTACATCTCCACTGGGTGCTCTCTGAAAGGGATGATGTGGAGAAAAGGCTGAGGCACAGACTGGATGGTTATTTTACAGGGAAAGTGGCAGGATGGAGAAAGAATCAGGAGCCAGTAACTTTCTCTATATCTCAAAGCTCCAAGAATCTCATCTCAGATCCTTACAGCTTTCCACATATTTTATTTTATTCCATGGCATCTGAGAACACCCTTTACCTATTTATACATAAACAGCTTTAGTATTCAGTGAACTTTGAATATCACTGGTTTTTCCAATTTGAATTCCAGAGAGAGAGAGAGAGAGAGAGAGAGAGAGAGAGAGAGAGAGAGAGAGAGAGAGAGAGAGAGAGAGAGCCTACTTAGTTGTAGCCCATTTTCTCTTAGGCTAGGCCATATCATATTTGCTCAAAAAGCTTATGGATGGAGTTAGGCATTAAAGTCAGATTAGTTTGCAAAGTCTAGAGGGTATGAGACAAAGTAACTCTAACACTTATATGGAAGGAGTTGTGAATTGAATGATTTCCCTTAGAAGAGGCTCTGTGTGAATTTATTTAAAAAGATATGGTATAAGATTGCTCAAAAGCAAGTATCAACCAAGAACCCCCCCAGAAAATTATACAGATATAATTTATATATATTATACATTTAAAGAATTTATATATAATTATGCATTTTAATGTAAATATGGAGATACATATGAATATATACATTAAATAAAAGTTAAAGAGATCGTTTGAAAATAATACATTTTAGTCTTTAAGGAAAGATGGTGGACTATTAACACTATCTCTAATCTTAGGTCTGAAGCAAACATTTAAGGAACAATAGTTTTGGTTGGTAGAAAACAGGGATAGAAAAGGGAATGTGTTTTCAACAATGCTTTGTTTTGCATAATGGCTTGGTTAAAGACTATTCCCCTTTTTATCATTTGAAGCAATGTCATTAATTTTTTATTATATCACCACAAGATATACAATTACAAAGATGTTCATAATTGGGTCTCAGTCATACAGTGTTTCGCACCCATTCCTCCACCAGTGCCCCATTCCCAGCACCCTCATTCCCATATTCCCCACATTCCCTCCCACCCTCCTCCCAGCCTGCCTCTATGGCAGGCACCTTTTTCTTTTCATCTCTCTGTCTATGTCTCTGTCTAGATCTCTCTTCTCTTACACATTGTGGCTTTTCTACAGACATTTAGTGTTTATCATGTAAGTCTCTTTGCGTATATTCAATGCTGAGTTCTAGTCTGGAGTTACCATTCCCCAAATTAGTAAAACACTGGTATATCTTAATATCCCATTAATGAATGTAGTCATTCTATATCTGTCCTTTTACTTCTAATTTCACTCAGCATGATAGTTTCCATGTCCATCCATTTGCGGGTAAATTTTATGACTTCGCCTTTTTGACAACTGCATATTATTCCATTATGTAGATGTACCATGGTTTCTTTATTCAGTCTTATGTTCTTGTGCATTTAGGTTTTTTTAAAATTTCTGGCTATTGTGAATAGAGCTGCTATGAACATAGAAATGCAGATAGTGTTTCTACTGTGTGTTTTTGGGTCTCCAGGGTATATTCCCAGGTGTAGTATTGCTGGGTTAAATGGGAGCTTAATGTCTAGTTTTTGGAGGAATATCCATATTGTTTTCCAAAAGGACTGGGCCAGTTGGCACTCACACCAACAGTGAATGAGAATCCCTTTCTCCCCGCATCCACACCAGCACTGGTTGTTCTTCCTCTTTTGGATCTGTGGTGTGACATGATAACTCATTGTTATTTTGATTTGCATCTCCCTGTTGACTAATGAGGAAGAACACGTTTTCATATGCATTTTGGCCATTTGGATTTCTTCTTTGTTGAAGTTTCCGTTCATTTTTTTCTCCCCATTTTTGGATGGGCTTGGTTGTTTTCTTCTTGTAAAGTTCTACGGTGCCTGATATAACCTGGATATTAACCACTTATCAGATGGGTATTGGCTGAATATCCTTTCCCACTCTGTGAACTGTCTCTTTATCTTGGTCACTGTTTCTTTAAATGTACAGAAGCTATTCAGTTTTATATAATCCCATTTGTTTATCTTTGCTTATATTTGTTTTGTCAGTGATGTTTCATCTTTTGAAGATGCCTTTAGTTTTGATGGCGTTAAGCATTTTTCCTATGTTTTCTTCTCTATGCCTTATAGATTCATGTCTGATGTTGAGATCATTAATCCATTTTGATCTGACTTTTGTACATGGCTTTAGAAGTTCTAAGTTCATATATTTTTTACATGTAGCTGTCCTGTTTTCCCAGCACCATTTGTTGAAGAAGATTTCTTTATTCCTTTTAATAGTTTTGCTCCTTTATTGAAGATTAAGTAATCATGTTTTTTGAGGATGTGTGTCAGGATATTAAACTCTATTCCATACATCCACAGGTCTGTTTTCACTCTAATATCATGCTGTTTTAATTACTACTGCTTTATAGTAGAGTTTGAAGTTGGGAAAGATGATGCCTCCCATCTTCTTTTCCCAATGATTGCTTTAACTACCTTGGGAGTTTATTCCATGCCAATTTTAGCAGTGTTAGGTCTATTTATTTGAAGAATGTTATGGGCATCTTTGTAGGGACTGCATTGTATTTGTATAAAGCTCTAGAAAGTATTACCATTTTGATAAAGTTAATTCTCCCCATCCATGAGCAGGGAATGTGTCTCCATTTCTTCTGGTCCTCTTTTATTTCTTGAAGCAATATTTTGTAGTTTTCTTTGTAGAGATCCTTTACATTCTTAGTCAAACTGATTCCTAGGTATTTGATTTTCTGTGGCATAATTGTGAATGGGATCGTTTCTTTAATATCCCTTTCTTCACATTCATTGTTTGCATATAGGAAAGCCATTGACTTTTGGGTATTGATTTTGTACTCTGCCAATCTACTATAGGAATCTATTATTTCTAGGAGCTGTTTTGTAGATAGGGTATAATTTAGGGTTCTAGGTATAATATCCTGTCATCTGCAAATAGGGACAACTTGACTTCTTCCTTGTCTATCTGGATGCCCTTAATGTCCTTTTCTTTCCTGATTGTTATCGCAAGTACTTCCAGTACTATATTAAATAGAAGTGGTGAGAGTGGGCAGCCTTGTATAGTCCCTGATCTTCACTGAAGGCTTACAGTTTTTCCCCCATTGAAAATGGTGCTTGCTGTGGGCTTGTAGTACATGCCTTAGACTATATTGAGGAAGGTTCCTTCAATTCCCATTTTATGGAGAGTTTTTATCATGAATCGGCGTTGGATCTTGTCAAATGCTTCCTCTTAATCTATTGATATTATCATATGGTTTTTATTTTTCCTTTTTATTGATATGATGATTATGTTGACTGGCTTGCAGATGTTGAACCATCCTTGCATTCCTGGGATGAATCCTACTTGGTCATGGTGTATAATCTTTTGATGATTCTGATTCTATTTGCTAAGATCTTTTATTAGATCTTAGCATCTGTGTTCATCAGGGAGATTGTTCTGTAGCTTTCTTTTTTGTGACGTTTCTGTCTGTTTGGATATCAGGGTGATATGTGCTTCATAGGAGTGATTTTGGAGTGTTTCTGCTTCTTTAATTTCCTGGAAGAGATTGAAAAGGACTGGCAGTAGGTCCTCTTTAAAGGTTTGGTAGAATTTACCAGTGAATCCGTCTGGAACTGGGCTTTTGTGTTTGGGCAGGTTTTTGATTACTGATTCCATCTCCTCCATGGTGATAGGTTTGTTCAGGTATTACTTGGGAGGCTGAATAGGAATTTTGGAATTTTTATTTCTTCTAAGTTCTCTTGTTTTGTGGCATGCTGAATCTCAAAGTAATCTCTGATGATTTTAAATTTCTTTGGTTTATGTTGCGATGTCCCCTTTGCATTTCTGATTCTATTTATTTGGCTTATCTCTTTCCCTTTCCTTGTGAGTCTTGCAAGTGGTTTGTCAATCATGTTTATTTTTTTCAAAGATCCAGCTCTTGGTTTCATTAATCTTTTGGATTCTTTTTGGGATTCCATCTCATTGATTTCCACTCTAATTTTTATTTCTTTTTTCCTGCCTGGGTTGGGCTCCTTTTGCTTGTTGCTTTCTAAGATCTTAAGATGTGATCAGACTGTTTATGATGGCCTTTTCTTCTTTTCTGATGAATGCTTGATGAGCTATGAACTTTTCTCACTTTTCTCTTAACACTGCTTTTGCTGTATCCCACAAGTTCTGATAGTTCGTGCCTTCATTTTCATTTGTTTCCAGGAATCTTTGGATTTATTCTTTGATTTATTCTATGACCCATTGGTTTTTCAGCATGAGCTGTTCAGTTTCCAGGTGCTTGGTATTATTCTCTGTTTGTGTGCAATTAGCCTCTATTTTCAGTGCATCGCGGTCTGAAAAAAATATTTGACACAATATCTATCTTCTTGATTTTACAGAGGTATATTTTGTAGCTTAGCATGTGATCTATCTTGGAGAATGTTCCGTGTGTGCTGGAGAAAAATATGTACCTGACTGTTTGGGGATGAAATGCCCCATATATGTCCACTAGCCCTCTTTCTTCTATTTCTTCCTCCAGGGCCAGTATTTCCTTGGTGAGTTTCAGTCTTGTCTATCAATAGTTGATAGAGCAGTGTTGTAGTCTCCGACTACAATTGTGTTTCTGTCAATGTCTTCTTTAAAGTCTATTAGCAGTTGTTTTAGGTATTTTGCTGGCCCCTCGGATGTGCAAATGTTTGGGAGTGTAATTTCCTCTTGATATATTATCCCTTAATTATTAAGAAGTGACCTTCACTGTCCCTTCTGATCTTTTCAGCTTGAAGTCTATGTTGTTCGATACTAGTATGGCCACCCCCAGCCTATTGGAGGGGTTGTTTGAGTGAAGGATTGTTTTCCAGCCTTTAACTTTAAGCCTGTGTTTGCTGTGATTGCTCAGATGCATTTCTTTTTTTTAAACATTTTATTATACTACCATGAGATATACAATTACAACGTTGTTCACGTTTGGAAGTTTTGGTCACACAGTGTTCCAGCACCCGCCTTCCACCAGTGCCCATCACCCACCACCCATGTCCCCAATCCCTCCCCCCCCTCCCACGTCCTGCCTAAATGGCAGGTTCTTTATCTCCTCTCTCTCTCCCCCTCTCTCTTCCTTCTCCTACACATTGTGGGTTGCACTACATACATGAAGACAGAAGAGTGTTGGGTCTCAGTTTTTTGATCCATTTTGCTACTGTGTCTCTAACTGGTGCATTTAGACTGTTGACATTGAGACAGAATATTGTCATGGGATTTTGTGCCATCTTTCTGTTTAAACTGTTGTTCTTTTGGGTTTTGTCTTATTTTACAGTAGACCCTTCAGTCCTTTTAACGTTGGTTTTGAGTCTGTGAAGTTCCTGATGTTGTTTATCCATGAATCTGTATCCTGGCCCAGCAGCCAATGCACTACCAATGGTACACAGTCCCAAGAATTTACCAGGCAGCTGTTAGCCTCTAGGCTAGCGTTGGGCAGTTCCCATAGGTCAGTCATCAGCCTGCAAGCACACACTGATGCCATGCAGTATTGAGTGCTGACAAGACTATCTGACCATCTTGAGTGATGGTCAAGTCTGACTAGATCGATCATCAGTCAAACCTATACCAGCTGTCCTCAACTTATGTTCAGTAACCACCTTCCCTCCATAATCCCGGCAGCCATTACAGCCAAATGGAAGCAAGTGAAACGCTTCCTTAGACGTAGCTCTGAAATAAGGGCCTGTATCCCACCCCCTCAGCAGAATGCCTAAAACAAAGAGAACAGAAGGAATGAATGTAGCTATGTCAGCAGAAGTGGCAAAGGTCCAGAATGATCCCCAACAACATCAAATCTTTTAGTCTATCTGAAGAAGACTTTAGGGCAAAGGTCATATTGATGTTTAATGATCTAAGATTAAGTTTGAACAGAAAAATAAATAAACTTGAAGAAAATTTGATGGGAAAATGAAAGAACAAATTCTAATAGAAATAAAGAAGCTTAAGTTATTCACAGCTGGAGTTTAGACTTTGTTCCAGCATCAATCCCATGACCTGTCTTCACTGGAAACAGGGTTCCCAGTTTCCCTCTAAGTCCACCCCTATTCTCATTATGCCACTTTGATGGGAACCTTTTAAGTTTGGTTGTTAAAATTTGGATCATCTGTTTTCAGTGTTGTTGACTCTATGGTTTGACTATTTAGCTAGTTAGACTGCACCTCTATACCAGCAATGGATTTGGATACCCTTGATCCTCACAGCTTCCTGTCCAACTCTTACCCCCTAGATTTCTTTCTTTTTATGCTCTTCTCCCTATGCTCTGGGACCAAAGGTGTTGTATGCACCCCTCTTTCAAACATCGCATTAGCATTCTCTCATCCAGATATTCTATATATCACAGTGAGATTATCATGTTTTTCTTTCTTCAGCTTACTTCATTTAACATGATATATTCCACTTCTATATATGTTATAGCAAATTACATGATTTTTTATTTCTTTACAACTGTGCAGTATTCCATTGTGTATGTATACCACATCTTTATAGTAAACTTATATATCATTGGGCATAGTATGTCTAAAACCCAACTATAAATAATTTTGTGAATATTTTTGTGTAATAAAAAGATGTAAAAAAGAAACAAATGAGCATTTTTTACCCGGCTAGACTTACATTCAGATGTGAAGGAAAGATACACAACTTGATGGATAAACAATAACTCAGGAACTTCATAGACTCAAAGCCAACTTTAAAAAAAGGATTGAAGGGTCTACTGTAAAAATAAGACAGAATCCAAAAACGCAACAAGTTTAAACAGAAAGATGGCACAAAAACCCAATGACAATAGTCTCTCTCAACGACAATGGTCTAAATGCACCAATTAAGAGACACAGAGTGGCAAAATGGATTAAAAAACTAAATTCAACATTCTACTGCCTACAAGAAACACACCTGAATAATCAGAGTAAACACAGACTCGAAGTCAAAGGCTGGGAGACCATTGTCCACGCAAACAACACCTCCAAAAAGGCTGGTGTGGTCATACTAGTATCTGACAATATAGACTTCAGACTGAAAAAGGTTAGAAAGGACAATGAAGGCCATTTCCTAATAATTAAGGGGTATGTATATCAGGAAGAAATCACGCTACTAAACATATAGGAACCCAACAAAGGTCCAGCAAAATGATTAAAACAACTGTTAATAGACCTCAAAAAAGACATTAACAGTAGCACAATAATAGTTGGAGACTTTAACACTGCTTTATCACTATGGATAGATTGACAATTCTGAAACTGACCAGGGAAATACTGGCTCTGAAGGAAGGAATGGAAGAAAGAGAGCTAGTTGATATATATAGGGTTTTTCATCCCAAAAAATCTGAATACACATCTTTCTCCAGTGCACATGGAACATTCTCCAAGATAGACCACATGCTGGGACACAAAGCATACCTCAATAAAATAAAAAGATAGAAATTGTGTCAACTATCTTTTCAGACGATGATGCACTGAAAATGGAAGTTAACCGTACACAGAAACAGGGATTCAAACCAAATACCTGGAAACTAAAAAGCTCACTGCTGAACAACCAATGGATCATAGAAGAAATCAAACAGGAAATCCAAAGATTCTTGGAAACAAATGAAAATGAAGACACCAACTATAAGAACTTGTGGGACACAGTGAAAGCAGTGTTAAGAGGTAAGTCCATAGCTCTGCAAGCACACATCAGGAAACAAGAAAGGGCCCACATAAATAACCTGAATTCACAGCTCATAATATTAGAAAATAAACAACAAAAGGAGCCCAACCCAGCAGAAAGAAGGAAATAATAAGACTTAGAAAGGAAATCAATGAGTTGGAAACCCAAAGAACAATCCAAAAGATTAATGAAACCAAGAGCTGGTTCTTTGAAAAAAATAAACAAGATCGACAAGCCACTGGCAAGACTTGTAAGGACAGGGAAAGAGAGAACCCAAATAAACAGAATGTGAAATGAAAATGGTGACATCACAACACAGAAATCCAAAAGATCATCAGAGATTACTTTGAGAATCTGTATGCCAGGAATCATGAGAACCTAGAAGAAATGGATAAATTCCTGAAGTCCTATAACCTCCCATACCTGAATAAGTCTATCACCATCAAGAAAACTGAAACAGTAATTAAAAGTCTGCCCAAACACAAAAGCCCAGGTCCAGATGGTTTCACTAGTGAATTCTACCAAACCATTACGGAGGAATTTACTGACTGTCCTTTTCAAGCTCTTCCAGGAAATAGAGGAAACAGAAACCCTCCCAAACGGCTTCTGCGAGGCACATATCACCCTGTTACCCAAAGCAGGGAGAGACAACACATAGAAAGAAAGTTACAGACCAATCTCCTTGATGAACACAGATGCTAAGATACCAAAACCTTTGATCAATGTGAATACATGACTGTAGCCGGCTAGGGAGCTGGCATGGAGATGGGGAGTGAGTGGGAGGCAATGGTCTTAGGTGGCAGTAGGGGCACACTGGTGAAGGGTCTGGTGTTGAACAATGAATCTTGTGACAACTGTGCTGTGAAGAAATTTGTAAATCACAGTGTTTTAATAAAGTTTATAAAAATAAATAAAAAGAAAGCTGAAATCAATGACCTAACTTTATGCTTGAGAAACTGGTAAAAGATAATTAAAAATATCCCAAGGTAAGGAGAACAAATTAAATAATAAAAGTCAAAGCAGAAATCATTGATATAGAAACAAAAAAATGATAAAGGGTGGGTACCACCAGAAGCTGCTTTTTTTCTTTAAAGAACCAACAGGTTGACAAACCTTTATAGTCTCATGAATAAAAAATAAAACCAAAATAAATCGTATGAAAAATTAAAGGGGATAAACTACAATAGACACCTAAGATATAAGAATGGCTTAAGAGTTTACTAAGAACAACTCTTTTGCCCTAAGTGAGTCCCTTAAAAGAAATGGATGACCTCATGGAGTCAAATGTAGAGAACCTAAGCAGACTAATCACAAATAAGAAAAATTAAATCTCCCTGGGAACAAAGGCTCTCATCTGTATGTGGTCATTAATAAGTTCTCCAGTACTTTGAAGATTTATGCTAACATTCTTCAAGGTTTTCCAAACTACTGATGAAACAGAAATCCTTCATAAAGTTTTCTATGAATTCAACATTGCTCTAATAACACAAGAAAATAGAAATATAGTGCAAAGAAAATTACAGACTGATATCCCCAATAAACTTCAATGCCAAAGATCCTTAACAAAATCTTAATGGATCAAATCCCACAATATAATACCAGGATAATCTATGAGCAAATGAATTTTATCCTAGGGGTGCAAAGATGATTGAACATATGAAAATTAATTCATGTAACACATATAAGCAAAAGGAAAACAAGATTATATGATCAAATAAATTGATGCAGAGAAAGTTTTTTTTCTGACTCAAATCAGCACTTATTCATGAGTATATTTCTATTATCCTAAACAAAATTGTAATAGAAGGAATGTACATCAAGATACAAATGGTCAATGCATCAAACCCAAAGCCAACATTACAAACTCAGTGATGGAAAACGAAAGCCTTCCTCCTAATAATATTATCATTATTCCTTCTTGAATAATATCAAAATTACGCACTCTGATATTATTCAATACACTATTAGAAGTATTCACCACAGGGGGCCAGAGCGATAGCACAGCGGGTAGGGTTGCACGTGACTGACCCGGATTTGATCCCTGGCATCCCATATGGTCCCCGAGCACAACCAGGATCACCCTTAGCATCTCCGGGTATGACCCCCCCCAAAAAAGAAATATTCACAGAAATCAGGCAAGAAAAAATAAATATGAAGAACAAATTTGGAAAGTTAAATTATCACTATTTGTGGGTGACCCAGAAAACCCTAAACATGCCACTAAAAGAACCCACTTAGAAATAATAAAGTAGCATAGCAAAGTAGCAGGCAACAAAATCAACACACCAAAATATGTATACAAATAATGAAATAGGAAAGATCAAAAGGACAACTCCATTCAAAATGCTGTCCAGAACCTCAGCTACCTGAAAACCTGAGTGTATCAAGACTTACACATTAAAAACTGTAGATCACTACTGAAAGAAAAGGAAGAGTACACCAGAAAATGGAAAACAAAATTCATTATTAATGGGTTGGAAGAAACAACATAGTCAAAATGATCATCCTGTGGCTGGAGAGATAGCAAATCAGGCAAGAATGCTTGCATTAGCTGACCCAGGTGCAATTCACAGAAGCCCAAGCCCTGCTAAGACTTGTACAGAACTGGGATTAGTCAAAGCACAGCTCCATGTCATGCCCAAAGAAACAAACAAGCAAACAAAATTGGGCCACCCTGCCAAAAGTATTACAAATGCTATTGGAAATATGTACTTTTACAAGTATACTATTAGAAGTTATTATTGGTTTTGGCATATAAAATATGCATAGGACAGTTTGCCAGGCTCTGCCGTGCAGGTGGTAACTATAAGACCAACTATAAGACCAACTATAAGACCAAGATGACTGCCCTCCGATGTCCTGATGGATCCATCACATCTTCCAGAAAGGCAATGGAGAAGATTATCTATGACTTCTACTCAGATCTCTTGGATAGCCACGTCCACCTGCCCACATACCAAATTCCGCAGGATGGATATATCGTTCCCAATGTTCTCCCTTCTAAAATCCGCCATGCCATTTTGTTGGGAAAGAAGTCCAACAGCAGATAATAATTGTTGAAAGTGCTGATACCAACCTAGAACTGAGCATTAAATACAGGCAAAAAGATGACAACCTCTTAATGTATGTATTGTAATCCACAATGTGGAAGGGAAGGAAAAGAGAAAGAGAGAGAGAAAAAGAGAAAGAATTTAAGAACCTGCCACAGAGGCAGGCTGGATGGGGGAGAGGGAATCGGGACATTGGTGGTGGGAAATGGGCATTGGTGGAGGGATGGGTGCTGGAACACTGTGACTCAAACCCAAATGTAAACATCTTATGAACATCTTTGTAACTGTATATCTCATGGTGGTATAATAAAGTTGTTAAAATAAATAAATAAATAAATTAGTTAATTAAAAAAAAAAAAGAAGTGAACAGCACCAGGCCCAGACAAAGTCAGACCCGAACACCTGAAGAATCTGCTGTCAGTACTCATCAATACACTGGCTTGGTTCTTCACACGCTACCTGTATGAATGCAAGGTACCCCCAATGGAAAGCCAGTAGGATAGTTTTACTCTTCAAGAAGGGGAGACATTCATGACATTGTCAAATATTGCCCCATCTGTCTGTTGTTCGTCATCTACAAGCTGTTCATTCGAGTTATCCTGAACAGAATTGGCAAAACATTAGATGAAGGACAACTATGCTAGCAAGCTGGCTTCCGAAAAGGATTCAGCACAATCGACCATATCCACACGGTAACCAAGCTCACTGAGGTTTGTAGGGAGTTCAAGATGCAGCTCTGTCTCAAGTTCATTGATTTAAAGAAAGCCTTTGATTCTGTTGAGACCGAAGCAGTCATGGACCCCTAGCCAAATAGGGCGTTCAAACCCAATACATCAAGATCCTTCATGAGCTGTATTATGGATGCACCACCAGGATCTCACCATTCTACAAGGAAGTGATCATTGATGTCAAAAGAGGGGTTCGGCAGGGTGATACCATTTCACCAAAACTCTTCAGCGCCACCCTCGAGAACATCATGCGACAGTTAGAATGGAAGGAATGGGAGTGAAGATAGATGGTCAGCAACTACATCACCTTCGCTTCATTGATGACATTGTTCTAATAACACCAAACATTAGCCAAGTGGCACAAATTCTGGCTGACTTTGACCAAGAATGTGGAATATCAACATAACTATGTTCATGAAAATGAACTATTTCCAGAGCCCCCCATTCACTCTCAATGGAACAAACATCTCTGAATGCAGCAGTTATGTGTACCTAGGTCAAGAAGTCAACATGATGAACGACCTAAAACCTGAGTTGTGCAGCAGGAAGAGAGCGGCACGGAATGCCTTCAAGAGCATTGAATAAATAGCTAAAAGGACAAAGAATCTCTGGCTCTGGGCACATCTCTTCGACTTCACCGTTCTTCCTGCAATAACATATGCCTCAGAGACCTGGGCCTTATGAAAGCAGGATGAGAACGCTATTTGGGTCTCCCAAAGAGGGAATTAAAAGAGCTATGCTTGGAATGTCACGCCTGCTCAAGTGAGAGAAGGAATCAAGTTCCGCCCTCTGTCGACAATCCAGAGTCAGGGATGCTGTCTTGTTTGCCAAGGCGTCGAATCAGATGGGCTGGACATGTAATGCGATTTGGAGATGACTGCTGGACTAGAGTTGTTACCAACTGCATCCCACAGGACATCAAAAGATCATGTGGCTGCTCACCTACAAGATGGTCACCTACAAGAAGTCTTTCTTCATCAAGACCCTGAAGGAACGGTTTGGGGCTCTTCATATTCCTGAAGTAAGCAGATGCCATTGTGCTACACTGGCATGTGATAGGGTCAAATGGAAATGTTACTGGTGCCCACCTGAGCAAATCGATGAATAACAGGATGTCTAGTGATCAAGTGATCAAGTGACTATTAGAAGTAATCATGCAAGAAAATCATGCAAGAAAAATAAATATTAAAAACAAATTTGGAAAGAAGTTAGATAGAATCATTATAACCCTTAATCTCTATTAAAATTCAATGACATTCTCAAGTTCTTAGAAGAAACTCTACTGAAATTGGCATGAAATTGTAAAATTGCCAGAGCAACCAAAGAAATTCTAAGGGGAAAAAGGTATTGCATTTCTGAACTTTCAGAAGCATAATAAATTTATACTAAACAAACTGTCGGTACTAGACTGCAGATAGACTATCAGGCCAACAGAATTTACAGTCCAGCATTAACTCTCATATTTATGGATAGTTACTCTGTAATAAAAGAGCTAAATGCACAAAATGGAGCAAGAACTATTTTTTTCAACAAATGGTGTTAGGGGAAACGTAAAGAAATTAAACTGTCTCACACTATTTAACAAAAGTTAACTCCAGAGTAGATGAAAAACAACTATTAGATCAGAATCCACAAAACATGCTGAAGAAATTCTTGGAAACATTCTACAAGGAATAGTACTAAGAGGTTCTTTAATGATTGGGCTTTAGAGGCCAATCATTTGAGACTCTCACAGCAACAAAAATGGCAGCTGAGCCATCATCTGCACAGCTGCTGCCCCTGGCCCTCCATCAGTCCCGGCCTGCACAGCTGCCTCATCTCATGGCTTTTCTATCTTGTCCATCTCTTTGTGAGATGGTGATATTGATCTCCTGTTTGCTTGGCACCTTTTTAGTAGGCCTCTTGGCCACCCTGTTAGTCTAACGACTCAATGGCTCAGGTGAAAATGTGGTCCTGCCTGCTGAGATGTGTGGCAATGTGACCCTCAGCACCTCTTCTGAAGGCCTAGCCACAGCCTCTGTCTGAGAAGACTGTGGAAGATCAGTGACCCTGCAGATAGAATGACTTGAGCTTGTCTGTGTGCTGGGACATCCAGCTATGCATGGGTTTGGTCAACCAGCTGTGTCTCACAATGAATCTGCAGGACCCTGCCAGGGGGCTTTGTGCCACTCACAGCCCGCCCCTGCCCACGACATTTACTGTGGCTGCAGAGGCCCCACTGCAGGCCCTGGCTGCAGGATACTGCTACCCACGTTCACCCTGCTGCTGGAGCCTGTACTGGCCATCCCTCCTGGACTCACGGTCACCTGGATGTATAGAGAGTTGAAGCTGCTGACTTCCACCAGCTGGGACTCTTCAGCTACACTGTCCTTCTGCAGAGCAAGGGCAGGGCCATCTTATGCTTGGGTGCCCAGGAGCCATGCTGGCCTGTGGTGCCCTGGATGTTTCTCAGGAGCTGCAAAGACCTATTGGAATGTGCAGAAGATAAAAATGAAAATATGAAGGGAAGGGGAAGTCCAAGAACATTAAGTGTCTCAGCTACTCTAGGGGCCACAGCCATAGGGCTTCAGGACACTGTGCATGTATGGCACCAACACCTTCCAGTTTACCTGCGACCACCTAGATGCATCATCTATCCTATCTGGGGAAATGAGGATGGCAAAGGCAGCTGTCCCTTTCCCTCAGCACAGAGCTGCATGTGGATAATGGCTTATGGAAACTTTACTTTGGGCCGTCCCTACAATGAGCAAGCCCACCATTTCCCAAATTCAGATCAGCCCTCCCTCATCGGTGGTTGCGATACATGACACTGAAGGATTTTAGGGACCACAGAGCTGAAGACAGGATGCCAACAGGTCTTTGCTGGCGATGCCCACACTCATTTCCCTCACAGAAGGACCAGGCTTGTCCCCTTGAACAGAGTGCTCCCCAACTGTGCTCTTATTTGATACAAAGGACCAGAGACAAGGTGCATTGTCTCCTGAACCTCCAGCTGCTCTCCAGAAGGTTTGCAAGAATATTTCCAGACTTTCATCAAACTATCCTATAAGAGAGGGATGGAAAAGAAGTGCAGAGTAAGGAACTTATGAGGGTATTTGTGAACAAAGTCAGCATTTCTTCCCTCCAAAGCAACTTGTTGAGGATGGGACCTGAAGCAGCAGGCATTCTTGCCAAAGCAGCCGGAAACAGAGAGGGGTCCTCTGTTTGGAACTGGTCTTAGTCTCAAACAAGATCTCCCCAAAGCAGTGGGAAACAGACAGGTGCTAGTTGGAACAAGCCTGGTCTCAAACAAGAGCTCCCAAAGCAGCAGGAAACAGCAACAGGTCCTCTGTTTGGGACAGACCTTAGTCTCAAACAAGAGCTCCCAAAAGCAGTGCTATTTGGAACAGGCCTTAGTCTCAAACAAGAGCTCCCCAAAGCAGCAGGGAACAGAGACAGGTCCCCTGTTTGGGTCAGGCCTTAGTCTCATACAAGAGCTCCCAAAGCAGTGGGACATAGAGACAGGCCTTCTGTTTGGAACAGGCCTTAGTCTCAAACAAGAGTTCCCCTCCAATCCCCTCTGAAGTCATCTGGGCTCTGGGTGCCTCTTCTCCTCTTTTCTCCTTCTACTCTTCCTTCTCCTCCTTCTCATGCTCCTCCTCCTCCTTCTTCTCCTTCTCCTCCTCCTTCTCCTTCTCCTCCTCCTTCTCCTTCTCCTTCTCCTCCTCCTCTCTCCTCCTCCTCCTCCTCCTCCTCCTCCTTCTCCTCCCTCCTCCTCTTCCTCCACCTCCTCCATCTCTTCCACCTCCTCTCCCCTCTCTTTCACCATCTCTCCTGCTTTGGGGCATTATGGTTTGCAATATAGTTACTGCAAAGGTTATCATGTTTTATCCTTCATCTACTTTCAGCATTCCATTCTTGTCCAGAGTGATCATTTACAACTATTTGTGATAGTGGTCCTTTCTCTATCCTAACTGCCCTCCCCCACCCCCCACCCCCACCCACTCAAAGCACTACCACCACCACTAGTGGAAAGCTTCCAACCATGGATCAGTCTTCCTGGCCCTTGTTTAAACTGTCCTTGGGTATTAGTCTCATACTTTTTTAATATTGAGGAAATGAGTCCAATCTTTCTATACCTACCCCTCTCCTTCTGATTCATTTCACTCAGCATGATGCTCTCCAGTCTATCCATTTATAAACCAATTTCATGGCTTCATTTTTCTCAGTGGCTGAGTAGTATTCCATTGTGTGGATGTATCATAATTTCCTTATGCTCTGTTCTTGGGAGTTCTGATTGTTTCTAGATGTTAGCTACTGTGAATAATACTGCAATGAATCTAGACATGCAGATGGCATTTCTGATGTGTAATATAGCCTTGCACCCCAAGGTTATATTCCCAGAAGCGGTACTGCTGGATCATACAGAAGCTCAATTTGTACCTTTATGAGGAATTCCCATGTTGTTTTCCTAAAAAGTCTGGACCAGTTGGCATTCCCACCAAAAAATGGATGAGACTTCATTTTTTTTCCACATCCCCACCAGCACTAGTTGTTCTTGTTTGTTCATTTTGGTGTGTGCCAGTCTCTGTGGTGTAAGGCGATATTATAGTTTTGATTTTCATCTCTCTGATGATTAACTATGTATAGCACCTTTTCATGTGTCTTTTGGCTGTTTATATCTCTTCTTTGATGAAACTTCTGTTCATTTCTTCTCATTTTTTTGATGGGGTTGGATGCTTTTTCTTGTAAAAGTCTACCTTGTATAACTTAGATATTAACTTCTCATCATGTAGGTATTGAGTAAATAATTTTCTCATTATGTGAGCTGTTTTTGTATCTTGTTCACCACTTTTTGTGACATACAGAACTTCTTACTTTAATGTAGTCCCATTTGTCTTTCCTTCCCCTGGCTTGGTCAGTGGTGTTTAATCTTTGATGATTCTTTAGCTTTGTTGTCATGAAGGGTTCTGCCCATATTTTCCTCCATGTACTTTATGGATTCAGGTTTGATGTTGAGATCTTTCATTCATTTTATCTAACTTGTGCCTGGCATTATAAATAGTCCTTATTTCATTTCTTTACATGTAGCTTCCCAAGGATTGCTTGCTGCAGAGTGTCTAGTTCAACATCTCTCTATGCTTAGGAACCAGATAATGAGGTGAACTGTCTGTTTAGGCACCAGATGATGAGGTAAGATATTGGATATCCCTGGGGTTTTGTATAATAAATAAAATGTTTTAGTTAATATAGTTAAGAAGAGAGTTAAATGCTCTCTTAACTAAAACGGTTAAGACACCAAGATTCTGCTTCTGTCCAGGGCAGGTATATATAGCTCCAGGACAGAATACAGAGAGCCAGGATCTGGAGGGCCAGGGGGCCAGAGGGCCATGATCAGAGGGTCAGAGACAGGGCCAGGGTCTTCAGGTATGGCCTGAGAGAGCACTTAAAAGGCCAGAGGGCCATGATCAGAGGGTCAGAGCCAGGGCCAGGGTTTTCAGGTCTGGCCTGAGAGAGCACTTAAAAAAGAGAGGACATGAAAGGAGAAGGCCTAAGGAGAGATCCTGAAGAAGAGAAAGACAAAGAAACAGAGAAATAGATAAAGACATAGAGAGACTAAGAGAGAAAAAAGAGACAAAGACAAATAGATGAACAGAGACAAGACAAAGAGACAGAGAAACAGATGGAGAGAGATGAAGAGAAAGAATGAAGAGAAGAGAGGCCCTGAAAAAGAGAGATAAGTTGAGAAGAGAGACTAAGATGAGGGGTCTGCTAGAGGGAGAGATTAAGGGGGGGTCCCTTGAGTGATGTGGAGTGAGTGAGAGAAAAGAGATGAAAAGGAGTTGTAAAAAGAGAAATTAAAAAGGAGAGAGCACTGGTGGAGAGGGATGGGTGATACAACATTGTAAGACTGACATCCAATCATGAAGAGCTCTGTAAATGTCTATATTTTTTTATTTAAAAAATTTTTTTAAAATTATTTTTATTATTTATTTATTACAATTACAAAGATATACAATTAAAAAGTTCATATTTGGGTTTTGGTCATACAGTGTTCCAGCACCCATCACTCCACCAGTGCCCATCTCCCACCACCAACGTCTCCGGTTCCCTCCCCCCCTCCCCCAGCCCTCCTCCATTGCAGGTTCTTTATTTCTTTTCCTTTCACTCTCTTTCTCTTTTCCTTCCCTTCCAGACTATGGATTACAGAACATACATTAAAGGGTTGTCATGTGTATCTTTTTGCCTCTATTTAATGCTCAGTTCTAGGTTGGCATTAGTACCCTCCACAATTGTTAGCACACTGTTCCATTTTCTGTCTTACCTAGCCTCAGACTCCCACAAGTTTGTGATAATTTCCACCTTTGACAAGACCACCTGATACATGTTTCACTTGACCTTAGATATTGGTATCATAATATGTGCATATATATTTATGTCATGCAATTGTATCTGTCTCTCTCATTCTGGCTAAGAATGAGAACATAATCTTCTCCATGTCCACCCATTTATAGGCAAATTTTATAACTTCATTTTTCCTAACAGCTGCATAGTATTCCATTGTGTAGATGTACCAAAGCTTCTTTATCCAGTCATCGATTCTAGGGCACACTGGTTGCTTCCAGATTCTGGCTATTGTGAATAATGCTGCTATGAACATAAAAGTAGGGATGGTGTTTCTGCTGCATATTTTTGGCTTCCCTGACTAGATTCTCAGGAGTGGTATGGCTGGGTCAAATGGGAGTTCAATTTCTAGTCTTTGGAGGAATGTCCATATTGTTTTCCAAGAAGGCTGTACCAGCCGGCATTCCCACCTACAATGGATGAGTGTCCCCTTTTCCCCACATCCACGCCAGCACTTCTTGTTCTTGCTCTTTTGAATATGTGCCAGTCTCTGTGGTGTAAAATATCTCACTGTTGTTTTGATTTGCATCTCTCTGATGATTAGTGATGATGAGCATTTTTTCTTATGTTTTTTGGCCATTCCAAATTCTTCCTTGCTGAAGTTTCTGTTCATTTCTTCTCCCCATTTTTTTGATGGGGTTGTTTGTTTTCTTCTTGTAAAGTTCTACCAGTGCCTGATATATCCTGGATATTAACCACTTATCAGATGGGAATTGGGTGAATATTCTTTCCCATTCTGTGGACTGCCTTTGTATATTAGTCACTGTTTCTTTTGAGGTGCAGAGGCTTTTTAGTTTCATGTAGTCCCATATGCTTATATTTTCTTCTAGTTGCTTTGTTAGTGATGTTTCACCTTTGAAGATGCCTTTAGCTTCAATGTCGTAGAGGGTTTTTCCTATATTTTCTTCAACGTACTTAATGGATTCAAGTCTGATATTGAGATCTTTAATCCATTTTGATCTGATTTTTGTGCATGGTGTTAGACACAGGTCCAAATTCATTTTTTTACATGTCGCTGCCCAGTTTTCCCAACACCACTTGTTGAATAGGCATTCCTTACTCCATTTTGGACTCTGTGCATCTTTATCAAAGATTAAGAGATCATGTGTTTGAGGTTGGGTGTCAGGATACTCAATTCTATTCCATAGGTCCACAGGTCTGTTTTTATTCCAATACCATGCTGTTTTAATTACTACTACCTTGCAGTACAGTTTGAAGTTAGGGAAGGTGATGCCTCCCATCTTGTTTTTTCCCGAGGATTGCTTTAGCTATCCTTGGGGTTTATTGTTCCATACAAATTTCAGGGGAGTTTGGTCAATTTCTTTGAAGAAAGTCATGGGTATCCTTATAGGGACTGCATTGAATCTGTACAGAGCTCTAGAGAGTATTACCATTTTGACAATGTTGATTCTCCCCATCCATGAGCACGGAATATGTTTCCATTTCCTTGTGTCCTCTTTTATCTCTTGGAGCAATGTCTTGTAGTTGTCTTTGTACAGGTCCTTTACACACTTGGGTAGGTTGATTCCTAGGTATTTGATCTTCTGTGGCACAATTGTGAATGGAATTGTTTCCTGAATATCCCTTTCTTCTCTTTAGTTATTTGTATATAGGAAAGCCACCAACTTTTGGGTGTTGATTTTTTATCCTGCCACTCTACTATATGCACTATTGTATCTAGGAGTTTTTTGGCAGAGATTTAGGGTTCTCTAGGTATAATATCATGTCATCTGCGAATAATGATAGATTGACTTCTACCTTGGCTATCTGGATGCCCTTGATGTCCTTTTCTTCTCTGATTGCTATGGCAAGTACTTCCAGTACTATATTGAATAAAAGAGGTGATGGGGGGCAACCTTGTCTTCTCCCTGATCTCAGGGGGAAGGCTTTCAATTTTTCCCCCAATTAGAATGATGCTCGCTGTGGGCTTTTGGTAGATGGCTGTAACTCTCTTGAGGAAAGTCCCTTCAATTCCCATTTTTGGAGGATTTTAATCATGAACGGGTGCTGGATCTTGTCAAATGCTTTCTCTGCGTCTATTGAGAGGATCATATAGTTTTTATTTTTTCTCTTATTGATATGATGGATTATGTTGATTGACTTGCGAATGATGAAACTTCCTTGCATTCCCGGGATGAATACTACTTCATCATGATGTATAATCTTCTTGATGAGTCTTTGGATTCTGTTTGCTAGTATTTTGTTGAAGATCTTAGCATCCGTGTTCATCAGGGATATTGGTCTGTAGTTTTCTTTCTTTTGTGTTGTCTCTCCCTTCTTTGGGTTTCAGGGTGATATATGTCTCGTAGAATCTGTTTGGGAATGTTTCTGTTTCTTCTATTTCCTGGAAGAGCTTGAAAAGGACTGGCAGTAGGTACTCCTTAAAGGTTTGGTAGAATTCACTAGTGAATCCATCTGGATCTGGGCTTTTGTGTTTGGGCAGACTTTTATTCACTGTTTCAACTTCCTCGATGGTGATAGCCTTATTCAGGTATTGCAGTTCTTCTTGTTTCAGCCTTGGGAGGTTATAAGCCTTTAGGAATTTGTCCATTTCTTCTAGGTTCTCATGTTTCATGGCATACAGGATCTCAAAGTAATCTCTGATGATCTTTTGGATTTCTGTGGATTATGTTGTGATGTCCCCATTTTAATTTCTGATTCTGTTTATTTGGGTTCTCTCTTTTCCCTATCCTTACTAATCTTGCCAGTGGTTTGCTGATCTTGTTTATTTTTTTTAAAGAACCAGCTCTTGGTTTCATTAATCTTTTTAGATTTTTTTGGTGTTTCTAGCTCATTGATTTCCTCTCTAAGTTTTATTATTTCCTTTTTTTTCTGCCTGGGTTGGGCTCCTTTTTATTGGTCTTTTTCTAATATCTTCAGCTGTGTAGTCAGGTTATTAATGTGGGCCCTTTCTTGTTTCCTGATGAATGCTTGCAGAGCTATAAACTTCCCTCTTAACATGGCTTTTGCCATGTCCCACAAGTTCTTATAGTTGATGTCTTCATTTTCAATTGTTTCCAGAAATCTTTGGATTTCCTGTTTGATTTCTTCTATGACCCATTTGTTGTTCAGGAGTGAGTTGTTCAGTTTCCAGGTGTTTGGTTTGATTCCCTGTTTCTGTGTATGGTTAAATTCCATTTTCAGTGCATCATGGTCTGAAAAGATAGCTGACACAATTTCTATCTTTTTTATTTTGTTGAGGTATGCTTTGTGGCTCAGCATGTGGTCTAACTTGGAGAATGTTCCATGTGCACTAGAGAAAAATGTGTATTCAGCTTTTTTGGCATAAGAAGCCCTGTATATATCCACTAGCTCTATTTCTTCCATTTCTTCCC
>JAJIBD010028393.1:0-73287 GCA_021461705.1 Cryptotis parvus
GAGAATGATACTTACTGTGGGCTTTTGATAGATGGCTTTGACTATCTTCAGGAAGCTTCCTTCAATTACCATTTTCTGGAGGGTTTTAATCATGAATAGGTGCTGGATCTTGTCAAATGCTTTTTCTGCATCTATCGAGAGGACCATATGGTTTTTATTTTTCTCTTATTGATATGATGTATTATGTTGATTGATTTGTGAATGTCGAACCATCCTTGTATTCCCGGGATGAATCCTACTTGGTCATGATGTATGATCTTTTTGATGAGTCTTTGGAATCTGTTTGCTGAGTATTTTGTTGAAGATCTTAGCATCTGTGTTCATCAAGGAGATTGGTCTGTAATTTTCCTTTTTTTGTGTTGTCTCTCCCTGCTTTGGGTATCAGGGTGATATGCGCCTTGTAAAAAGCTGTTTGGGAGTGTTTCTGTTTCTTCTATTTCCTGGAAGAGCTTGAACAGGACTGGCAGTAGGTCCTCCTTAAAGGTTTGGCAGAATTCGCCAGTGAACCCATCTGGACCTGGGCTTTTGTGTTTGGGCAGACTTTTAATTACTGTTTCAATTTCCTCGATGGTGATAGGCTAGGCTTATTCAGGTATTGGAGGTCTTCTTGTTTCAATCGTGGGAGGTTATAGGACTTCAGGAATTTATCCATTTCTTCTAGGTTCTCATGTTTTGTGGCATACAGGTTCTCAAGGTAACCTCTGATGATCTTTTGGATTTCTGTTTTTTCTGTTGTGATGTCACCATTTTCATTTCAGATTCTGTTTATTTGGGTTCTCTCTTTTCCCTGTCCTTACAAGTCTTGCCAGTAGCTTGTAGATCTTGTTTAATTTTTCACAAAACCAGCTCTTGGTTTCATTAATCTTTCAGATTGTTTTTTTGGTTTCCAGCTAATTGATTTCCTCCCTAAATTTCACTATTTCCTTCCTTCTGCCTGGGTGGGCTTCCCTTGTTGGTCTTTTTCTAATATTTTCAGCTTTGAGGTCAGGTTATTTATATGGGCCCTTTCTTCTTTCCTGATGAATACTTGCAGAGCTATGAACTTTCCTCTTAACACCACTTTTGCTGTGTCCCACAAGTTCTGATAGTTGGTATCTTCATTGTCATTTGTTTCCAGGAATCTTTGGATTTCCTGTTTGATTTCTTCTATGACCCATTTGTTGTTCAGCAATGAGCTTTTTTAGTTTCCAGGTGTTTGGTTTAGCTCCCTGCTTCTGTGTATGGTTCATTACTATTTTCAGTGCATCGTGATCTGAAAAGATAGTCGACACAATTTCAATCTTTTTTATTTTGTTGAGGTATGCTTTGTAGCTCAGTATATGGTCTATCTTGGAGTATGTTCCATGTGCACTGGTAAAATATGTGTATTCAGCTTTTTGGCATAAAAAGCCCTGTATATATCCACTGGCTCTCTTTCTTCCATTTCTTCCTTCAGGGCCAGTATTTCTTATTTTACAATAGATCCTTCAGTCCTTCTTTAAAAGTTGGTTTTGAGTCCATGAAGTTCCTGAGTTGTTGCTTATCCATGAAGTTGTGTATCTTTCCTTCATATATGAATGTGAGTCTGGCCGGGTAAAGAATTCTTGTTGAGGCCTGAAGTTCATTGAGCCTTTCTACTATATCCCACCATTGTTTTCAGGCTCGGAGTGTTTCATCAGAGAAGTCTGCTGTAAATCTTAGAGATGTTCCTTTGTATGTGATTTCCTTCTTTGATCTCGCTACATTCAGTATTCTATCTCTATCTATAGTTTTTGTCATTTTAATTAAGATGTGTCTTGAAGTATTCTTGTTGGGGTTTCTTTTTAGCTGGTATCCTTCGGACCTCCTGGATCTGGGAGCATGCTTTCTTCAGTTCAGGGAACTTGTCAGAGATGATGGCTTTGACAGTTTCTTCTTCATCAGGGTTTTCTTCTTGCCCTTCTAGGACCCCAATGATGCGTATGTTGTTCCTTTTGGCTTCATCCCAATTTTCTCTGGTAGTCTGTTCATTGATTTAGAGTCTTTTTTCCATCTTCTGGTGTTGTCTACAGAATCTCTGAACCTCGTCTTCGAGATCACTAATTCTTTCTTCAGTAGCTGTTACTCTGCTTTGGAGGAGTTCTCCTGTGTCTCAGTTCACTTACCTCATTTTTAATATCTGTCATTTCTGCTTGTACTTTGGTCTGAAATATACTCAATTCTGCTCTCATGTCCTGTATTTTATTGACTTTGTATTCCATTGTTTCTTTTATTTCCTTGTACATCTTTAACAGTTGCTTCTGAAATTCCTTTCCAGAGAGATTATATAGCTCATCGTTATTGCTGGACTCATCTGTATTAGTAACTTCAATCGTAGAGCTTGAAGGACTTCTGCGCTGCTTTACCATAATGACTATCGTAGGTTGGAAATGTGTGTTCTAGGTGACTAGTCAATAAAGTTAGTAGGTGCCCGAATTACTTTGCAGCTAGGGACGTATAGCAAAGAGTGTAGGGGACAATGCTCAATGGTATCTCAGGTAGATAGACAATACTTCTATGCTAGTGCGTCGCGGCGGTTTGAATTTTGGGGTGTCTGTGGGTGGTTCCGGAGTCAGGGGGTCGGGGTGGGGGTCGTGCAGTGGAAGGTCCGAGGACATTGGGTGGTGCTTGGTCATTCCTCAAAGCTGGAAAAAAGGCTTACTTTAAATCAATGAACGTGAGGCAGAGCGGCATCTTGAACTCCCTACAGACCTCAATGAGCTTGGATACCGTGGTTTATATGGTCGATTGTGCTGAATCCATTTTGAAAACCAGCTTGCTCACATGGTTGTCCTTCAACTAATGTTCTGTCAATCCTGTTCAGGATTGCTCATGTCCCATGGAGAAAGAAATTTCTTATAGGTCTACACATTTCAATAAAATAGAGAGGATTTCAATCATAAAATATGGTGAGATGAAAGTGTGAGATACAATCTGATATATTTCGAAGATTTTTGATATTATTGAGATGATTTTAGTGAAAGAAGAAATGGGTCAATACTGAAAAATGGGAGTTGAACTAACATTGAAAATTTATGGGTAAGAAGTGAAGAGCAGAGGGAGAATTTGTAATGTAGAGGATAAGGCATTTTCTTGCACTTGGCCTACCTTGGTTCTATCCCCAGCATTCCATATGATCCCCAAGCCCTAGGAGTGAACACTGAGTACTTCTGAGCGTGGCCCCCAAAAACCAAAAAGTAAATAGATAGATAGATAGATAGATAGATAGATAGATAGATAGATAGATAGATAGATAGATAGATAGATAGATAGATAGATAGATAGATAATGAATTAATAAATATAAAATAAATTACTAAATAAGTAAATATATAAATAAATAAGAAATAATCAGTGGGGTCTATGGGTAGGGGTGAGGTTCATTGATAGAACATTGTATACGTAAGGGCATAGGCTCCATCAGAGAACTTGGTCCCTTTATGGCATACCGAAAGCATCTAGTGCCACTATCATCACTGTTAGTACCATCCCTGAACCAATTCTCCAACAAGAATGTGGGCTCCAGGCTCAGCCCCCAACCAGGTGTGTGACCCTGGTACATCGCAACAACAAAGGGAAGGGAAGGAGTGGGGCAGGTACACAACTGCGAAGAACATTCATTGACGGAAGTTCTGAACATAGAATAAGAAGACTTCAGAATATTTCCAGTATTGGGGCCGGTGTAATAGTACAGTGGGTCCAGCATTTTCCTTGTGCACAGCAGCTGACCAGGTTGGATCCCCACATAGCATATTGTCCTCCAAGCATAGCCAGGAACAATTCATGAGGGAAGAGTCAAGAGTAAACTTGGAGCAGGTGTGACCCCAAAACCAAATTTTAAAAAATCCAGAATAGAAGGCAGTATGTCGGTATGTTGATAAAAGAAATAAAAGAACCCAATTTAAAGGCACTTTGGTGGTTTAAACACACACACACAAACAACAACACAAAAGCCCACATGTAAACAGGAAATGATAAAGTTGGTACTCTGCTAAAGAAAAAATAAATACGAAGTGATATACAAATATGTTGGATTTTCTGGCCAAACCCTCACATCCTGATTCAGGATGTAGATGGGGAGTGAAAAAGGAAGGATCTGATCTCACTTTTAAAATGAAAAGTTTTCTGTGAGATAGAAAGCATCAATGTGTAGGTGATAAGGAAATTTTCCCACTGCAAAATAGAAGCAGAGTTGTGCTGCAGTGACATGTTTTATTACATGTATGATTTATAATCTATATTTTCTCACATGCATTTTGCTATTATGCACATATCCTGGCTCAAACATCTAAGCCCTGGAATTTTGTTGTAAATAATAGAAATGGCAGCATCTAATTTTTTAGCATAGGAAACCTTAGTTTATACCATTATATGGATTTCAAGTCTGTCATTCCCATCGATTGAATAGTCTACTTTCCATTCAACATTAGAGTCTATGTTGAATGGAAAGTGTCCTCTACTTTTCCTTGCTCCATCCCTCCATCCCTCCCTGTATATTTGCCCCCTCCAGTTCCCACCTGGCTTCCTTTTTACTTGAAACTACTAATTTGTTCTGATTTCCTAAAAGCCTTCTTTTTTTTTTTAAAAGAAACTTGGTTCATCTGTATATTTGTTTTTTTTTTATCATGAGACCACACCAGGTGTATGTGGAGGCCATGTGGTACTAAAACCAAAAATACAAGGCATATTGAATGCTGTTTTGCAACAGGCCTTAAAAGAGCACCTTAAAGGATAGGAGAAACTTTTTTATCAAATGGCATTGAGTGTGGCACTCTTTAATGGTGTGCATATGATCATACTCTAGAAAGGGAATCAGTAATAAAGGTTAAAAACATGGGGTTGGACCATCTGATAAGGGGTTAATATATATATATATATATATATATATATATATATATATATATATAGGCACTGGTAGAGCTTTACAAGAAAAATATCCAGCCCCATCAAAAATGGGGAGAAGATGAACAGAAACTTCCTCAAAGGAAAAAATGCACAAAAGCACATGAAAAAGTGCTCCACTAATTAACAGGGAGATGGAAGTGAAAATAACAGCAAGACACCACTCTCTCACACCACAGAGACTGGCACACATCACACATAGTTGCAGGCGCAAATGCAGAGAAAAAGTCTCTCATTCACTGCTGTTGAGAATGCTGATTGTGTCAGCCTTACTGGAAAAAAACATGGACATTCATAAAAAACAACACTAGAAATTGGGCTTCCATAGAACCCGCAAAACTTCTTCTGGGAATATACCCTAAGCGGCCCAAAACACACAACAGAAAAGTCATCTGCACTCCTGTGTTCACTACAGAACTGTTCACAATAGCCAGTATCTGGAAACAACTACAAGTGACCCAAAACAAATGAGTGGATAAAGAAACTGTAATGCCTCTACACAATGGAAGACAGTGCAGCTGTTAGGAAAACTGAAGTCATGAAATGAATGGGCTTGAGAGTACCATGCAGAGTGAAATCCGTCAGAGGCAGAGTGTCAAACAGAATGATTACACTCATTTGTGGGCTATAAAATAAAACAAAACATACCCAATGGCAGTGGAAACAAGGGTTGGAGGACTGGTCCATGGTAGGAAACTTTCCACACAGGGAGGGGAAGGGCAATTAGGACAAAAGAAGAGACCACTATGACTGATAGATGGAAATGAGCCCTCTGGATGAGAACTGGGTGCTGAAAGGAGGCAAAGTGATATGCATGATTACCTTTCAGTTATAGTACTGCTAGCCTTAGTGCATAAAAGCAAAATAAAAGAGGCAGACTTTTAGAGGCCATAGAGGCAGGCTGTGGGGATGGGAGAGAGGGAAACTGGGGACCATAGAGGAGGGAAATGTGCACTGATGAAGGGATGGGTGTTAGAATATTGGATGACTTAAAATAATTAACAACTTTATAACTTTGGAACTATATGTCTCATGTAATTCAACTAACTATAAAAACTCTAAAAACAAAAAAATGTGGCTGGAGCAGTATTACTGTGGGTAGTTAGCTTGCCTTCCACATGGCAGACTCGGGTTTTATACATGGCACTCTATATGTGACCCCCCCCAGCCTGTCAGGAAAAACTACTGAATGCTGTCAAGTATTCCTATATATATATGGGAGTGAAGATAGATGGTCGGCAACTACACCACCTCTGCTTCGCTGATGGCATCGTTCTAATAACACCAAACGTTAGCCAAGCGGCACAAATGCTAGCTGACTTTGACCGAGAATGTGGAAAGATAGGTGTACAGCTGAATCTGAAGAAAACTATGTTCATGAAAAATGGACTAGTTCCAGAGGCCCCATTCACTCTCAATGGAAAAAAACATCTCTGAATGCAGCAGTTAAGTGTACCTAGGTTGAGAAGTCAACATGAAGAACAACCTAAAACCTGAGCTGTGCAGGAGGAAGAGAGCAGCATGGAATGCCTTCAAAGACATCAAAGAAATAGCTAAAAGGACAAAGAACCTCCGGTTCCGGGCACATCTCTTTGACTCCACCGTTCTCCCTGCATTAACATATGCCTCAGAGACCTGGGCCCTATGAAAGCAGGATGAGAATGCTATTTGGGTCTCCCAGAGAGGAATTGAAAGAGCTATGCTGGAATATCACGCCTCACTCAAGTGAGAGAAGGAATCCAGAGTTCTGACCTCCATCGCTATTCCAAGATCAGGGACGCTGTCTCGTTTGCCAAGGCATTGAAAACCAGATGGGCTGACATGTAATGCAATTTGGAGACAACCGCTGGACTAGAGCCGTTACAGACTGGATCCCACGGGATGTCAAAAGATCACGTGGCCGCCCACCTACAAGATGGTCAGACTTCCTTGTAAAGACCCTGAAGGAACGGTTTGAGGCTCTTCATATTCCTGAATCAACCAGATGCCATTGGGCTACATTGGCACGTGATAGGGTCCAATGGAAATGTTACTGGTGCCCGCTCAAGCAAATCGATGAATAACGGGATTCAAGTGATCAAGTGATACACACACACACACAAACACACACACACATATATGTGTGTGTGTATACTGAACATTTGACATCACATTTTGTAGGATCCAATTGTAGAATTTTCTCTGAGATTGCTTAAATTTCAGGCTTCCTGCCCTCTCATCTGGATGCATCACTGTATCACTGTATCGCTGTCTTCCCGTTCATCATCGATTTGCTCGAGCGGGCAACAGTAACATCTCTCTATGTCCTGTCTCATGCTAGTAGAGCCCAAGGGCATCTGCTTGCTCCAGGAACATAAAGAGCCTTAAACCATTCCATCAGATTATGGGAATGAGATCTACAATTGTTACTGGTATTTGGCATATCAAATACGACACGGGTAGCTTGCCAGGCTCTGCAGTGCGGGTGGCATACTCTTTCAGTCACCTCTGGTCTCCAGCATTTATTGATGAACTGTGTGGCCCTCATGGAGTGGATGGGGTCGTCTAGCTTCTTCTGAGGCTCTGCTGGGGTGGCGGGCCAGGGCTAGAACCCGCCATCCCTCCTAGGTGCCTCGTGAGCAGCTGGGCACAGAGAGAGCTGGTAGCAGCTCTGCCCCATGTCTGTGAGGCTGGATGCATAACTGAAAAAAATATGGCTCAGAGAAAGTCAAACACAAAAGTGGTCACAATTACTCTTTTCTTGGCCAAACTAACAAAGCTTCCACAGCTCCAGGATCTGTCCTCAGGTCCCTTAAAGTGCTTGCTGAGAAAAAATGTGTTGCAACATTTTCCAGTGAAAACCTGGTTGGGGGCTCCTGATCTCCCACTTTATAGAACTTTTCATTCAGAAAATTTGCAATTGTAAATACAGTATTTTCTTTCTCCTTGAGAGCGCTCTTTTACAAGCAAGTGCATTTCCTAAGGATCCAATAGCCATCTCTCTAAAATATATTCCTGAAAAGCTTGTGCACCTCAAAAGAAATGGTTACAAGATACAGAGACAGCCCACAGAGTGGGAAAGAACATTTACCCAATTCATCTGATAAGGGGTTAATATCAAAGACATACAAGAAACTGGTAGAAATTTAAAGAAAAAGATGTCCAACCCCATTAAAAATTGGGTGAAGAAATGAACAGAAATTCTCATAGAAGAAATTCACAAGGCTTGTAAAAAGTGCTCTTCATCATTATTCATCAGGGATATGCACATCAAAACAAAAATGAGATATCATCTCACACCACAGAGACTGGCACTCATCCAAAATGCAAGAACAACCAGTGCTGGCACTGATGCAGGGAGAAAGGGACTCTCATCCACTGTTGGTGGGAAAGCCAACTGGCCCAGTCTTTTTGGAAAACAATATGGACATTCCTCCAAAAACTTGATATTGAGCTCCCATTTGACCCAGCAATATCAGTGCTGGGAATATACTTTGGAGACCCAAAACACACAGCAGAAAAATCATCTGCACTTCTATATAGCAGCACTATTGCCAATAGCTAGAATCTGGAAACAACCTCAATACCCGAGAACAGAAGACTGGATAGACACTATGGTACAATGGAATACTATGCAGCTATCAGGAAAAACGAAGTCATGAAATTTGCCTACAAATTGATGAACATGGAGAGTATAATGCTGAGTGAAATTAGTCAGAATGGAAAGGACAGATATATAATGACTGCATTCATTAGTGTGTTATAAATATATACTAGTGTTCTACTAAGAGTTGGGCATGGTAACGCCAGAATAGAACTGAGCATCGAATGTAGACAAAAGGATATACATAACCCCTAATGTATGTATGATAAGCCACAATATGTAAGAGAAGGGAGAGAGAGAGAAAGAGAGATAGAAGAGATAAAGTGCCCACCATAGAGACAGGCTGGGGAAGAGGGAGGGAATTGGGGTCATTGGTGGTGGGAAATGGGCACTGGTGGAGGGATGGGTGCTGGAACACTGTATGAAAAACTCAGTCATGAACAGCTTTATAATTGTATATCTCACAGTGGTATAATATAATTAAAAATAAAATATCTGTTAAGATAAAATATATCTAAAATACTATATATTCCTTACCAAAAAAGAAGGGCTCTATATTCTAACCTCTGTGAAAGGAAAGTGCCTAACTCTCATAAATACCAGTTAGTTAGTAATCTTGACAACCTGTGCGCATTATCAACCCCACCCCAACATCTCTAATTCCTTTTCCTTCAGCACCTCCCAGGGTTTAACCAGCCAGGACTGTCTTAGAGCAAACAACATCGGTAATGAATAATGACTATGCCTGGCATGAGCTGTATGAACCTCCTGAAGTCCCATTGGATTTTCACCTCAAGACAGCTCAGCAAAATAAATACTAAAATTATTTTTTATAAATTTGGTAGTCATAATTAGCCCTGCTTCATATGAAGCCGAAATTCCAAGTGTTGTGGTTTAACTTAAATCATAATTGATTATTTCCCTAAAAACAAAAGTAATATGCAAATAAAGAATATCATTAAATATTATGCACTAAGTAACAATGTCTTTCCAGAACTTGTAAATTAAAATCCCATTCCTCAAATATATGATTTTCAAATGTGGGAAATGGGAGGCGATTGACAGGGTTCTCATTACTAAGGTTAGTCTTATAAGGAACCCAGAGAGAACAAGAACAAAGAATATCCAAAGCTGATGTAGCTGGCTCCAAATTATCATGGGGATTTATTATCGAGGGAATATTTTTAAACAGTATCTTAAAGTTTAGCTATTCCAAATCATTTGAATTTTACATAGACACCTTTAAATTGAGAAATGCTGTTGGGTTTTAAAGGTGACCTTGATGCTGCTTTTATAATTTCTGTTATAGGCAGTGTTGCTAGGATACTTGGACTAGTCTGTGTTTTAAAAAAGTAAACTTTTCTGTTTTCATCTCTTGAGTGAAAGGGACACTGCTTAGGAGAACTGTTTCCACAAAGATTAGAAGGCAGGGGAAAATAGCAGAGGGGGAGGCTAGAACTCATTTTATTCTACATTTTAAAATAGCTATCTAATATGAAGAATGTGGAGGAGGAGAAGGAAGAAAATGAGGCAATTGCAGGAAAAGGTAAAGAAAGGAGAGAGAAGTGGAACAGGAACAGAAGGAGGAAGAGTAGGAGGGGGAAGACAGGGAGGGCCAAGACAGCAACACAGAAAGACTAGAAATGAAAGACAGTTTTTCAATTTTAAGTTGCTTGTGTTTATATAATAAAAAATTAATTTGATATTGCAAATATTGAGTACAGAAAAACAAATGAGTACATTTCTAGACAGAAAACTAAATGAGTAAATTTCTATAAATTGAACAATTGTTTGTTTCTCACATTTGTTTTGCTCTCAGAAAGAACAGAAATAGCAGGTGTATGATGAAAAGCTTACCCTGAACTGAGTAAATATTTGGAACAGAAACTTGCCATTAGGACTTTGGGAACATAAGCTCTTGGGAATTCTCAGAAGTAGGAGGGAAGATATTAAACTTTTCAACCTCCATGAAAGAGAAATTTAACAGGATATTACTACTGTCTATCTGCTGAGCTCAGTGATCGCATATGACCTCTGCTAACCCCATACTCTATCCGCCTCACATCGGAATATTCTGAGTTTCTCAGCTTCTATTAATAACCTTCTGCTGATGGCAATGGCAGTCTTGTGGGGGAATGCAAATAAAACATTTCATTTCTTGCTCATATTCAGAGGATGAGAAAGAAAAATATGAAATGAATTAATATAACATCTTCAGTGACAAACTGTCTTTGGGTAAAAATTGCATAAGCAGGCAGAAAGTATGGTCGTGAGTTGGTCATAAGTTTCTCTCAATATTACTTAAAATAAAAATGCAAAGTGATAATTGAAGACTACTTAGTCATCCAGAATTTATTTTATTCCCCAAATTTAAGTATAAATGAAGATTTATACTTTCCATTCTGCATTCTTAATCTGGAACAAGTTAGTATAAAAAGGGACACGTTATTTTAAGCCTTCTAATTTAGTTCTTGCAGAAGTCGTATTTTTTATACTCTATGTGAAACTCTTAAGCAATGTTTAAGTTCTTCATATTTAGTATGTACCTCTATAAACTAGTGTTTATCTAGAATGAGAATAGTAATATGTTATCTAGTACTCTATCAATTGAAACTGTTTTACACTATGTTAATATACTTTAAATAGAAAATTTAAAATACAAAATCAAAGATTTTAATATTTATTCAAATGACTTTGTTTAGAAATATTAAACTAATTTATGCTTGATTTTATTTTTTGTGTTGTAATATTACTGATGCAATTTTCAAGCAACTCACAGTTGTATGTCATCTAGTATTTGAATTTTTTTCCTCATAATTTGCTTAGAAATAGAGTTGGAAAAATAATGCATGTCTAGGCTAATGTCTTGCACACTGCCTCATCTATTTGAAGTCTGCTAAGTTTAAATATTGACAATATTAACTTTAATATTTTTATCTTTTGTATCTTGTAAATTGCTAACTGCTCACAGAACATTAAACCTTGACTCTATGCATTCATCAATGAAGAGAATAAAACAGAAAAGAAAATAAAACACAAAGAACTCTATGAAGTCTTTATAACATTCACAATTATTTTAAAATATTCCCTACTTTTATGTTCATAGCAGCATTATTCACAATAACCAGAATCTGAAAATAACCAGAGTACCTGAGAATTGATGACTGGATAAAGAGGCTGTGGTACATCTACACAATGGAATACTATGCAGCTGTTAGGAAAAATGAAGTTATGAAATTTGCCTATAAATGGATGGACATGTAGAGGACCATGGTGTGTGAAATTAACCAGGAGAGAGACATATAGAACGACTGCATCTATTTGCAAGACATAAAATATATATTTTATACATATTATGATATATACATACATGTTATGAGACCAATATCCAAGGTCAGACGAAACATGGATCAGAAGATCTTGTCAAAAAGAAATGGAGCAAGGAAAGCCTCTTCAACAAATGGTTCTGGGAAAACTGGGCAGCAACATGTAAAAAAAAATGAATTTGAACCTCTGTCTAACACCATGTACAAAAATCAGATCAAAATGGATTAAAGGTCTCAATATCAGACCTGAATCCATAAAGTACATTGAAGAAAATATAGAAAAAACCTCCACGACATTGAAGCTAAGGACAACTTCAAAGAAGAAACACCACTAACAAAATAAGTAAAAAAAAAGATTATCATATGGAACTAGGAAAAGCTAAAAAAGCTTCTGCACCTCAAAAGAAACAATGACCAAGATACAAATACAGTCCACAGAATGGGAAATAATATGCACCCAATATCCATTTGATAAGGGTTAATATCCAGGATATATCAGGCACTGGCAGAACTTTACAGGAAGAAAACAGTCAACCCCATCAAAAAATGGGGAGAAGAAATGAACAGAAACTTCAACATGGAAGAAGTTCGAATGGGCAAAAAGACATATGAAAATTTTTTATCATCATTAGTCATGAGAGAAATGCAAATCAAAACAACAATGAGATATCATCTCACATCACAGAGACTGGCACATATCCCAAAGTGCTAGCAAGAACAACAAATGCTGGTGTGGATGAGGGGAAAAGGGGACTCTCATCCATTGTTGGTGGAAATGTCGCCTAGTACAGCCTTTTTTTGGAAAACTATATGGACATTCCTCCAAAGAATAGAAACTGAACTCCCATTAAACCCAGCTATATCACTCCTTGGAATATACCCTGGGAAGCCTAAAAGCACGCAGCAGAAACACCATCCCTACTTTTATGTTCATAGTAGCATTATTCACAATAGCCAGAATCTGGAAACAACCAGAGTGCCTGAGAATCAATGACTGGATAAAGAAGCTTTGGTACATCTACACAATGGAATACTATGCAGCTGTTAGGAAAAAATGAAGTTATGAAATTTGCCTATCAATGGATGGACATGGAGAGGATCCTGTTGAGTGAAATTAGTCAGAAGGAGAGAGAAAGATATAGAATGACTGAATTTATTTGCATGACATAAATATATATATATATTTCATATATATACATATATATACATACTATGATACCAATATCCAAGGTCAGATCAGGAGGTCTTGTCAAAGATGGAAATTACCACAAACGTGTGGGAGTAGAGGTTAGGTAAGACAGAGAATGGAACAGTGTGCCAATAAATGTCTAAAGTGCTATTACCACATAGAACTAAGCATTAAATGCAGGCGAAAAGATACACATGATAACCTCTAAGTATTTATATTACAATCTACAATGTGTAGGAGAAGGAACAGAGAAAGAAAGAGAGAAAAAGTGTAAGAGAGAAAAGTGATAAAGAGCCTGCCATGGAGGCAGGCTAGGGGATGAGGGAGGGAATTGGGGACTTTGGTGGTGGGAAATGGGCACTGGTGGAGAGATGGGTGCTGGAACACTGTATGGCCAAAACCCAAACATGAACACTTTTGTAATCGTTTGTTTCATGGTAGGATAATAAAATATATTAAAAAAGAAGGTCTTGTCAAAGGTGGAAATTACCACAAACTGTGGGGAGTCAGAGATTAGGTAAGACAGAGAAGGGAATAGTTTGCCAATAATTGTTGAAAGTGTTATTACCCACATAGAACTGAGCATTAAAAATACACATGATAACCTACATATACCTACATGTACTTAGATATATGTTTTACAATCCACAAATTGTAAGAGAAGGAAGAAAGAAAGAGATCAAGAGAAAGAGTGAAAAGAGATAAAGAACCTGCCATAGAGGCAGGCTGGGGAAGTGGGAGGGAATCGGGGACATTGGTGTTGGGAAATGGGCGCTGGTGGAGGGATGGGTGCTGGAACACTGTATGGCCAAAACCCAAACATGAACATTTTTGTAATTGTTTATCTCATGGTGGTATAATAAAATATATTAAAATAAAAATATTGAAACATTAAGAAGGTATTATTTGAGGGGCTTGGGAGGTAAGACAGTGGATTGGGCACTTGCCTGTAGGTTCAGTCCCAGCACCCCGCAAAGTTCCCTCAGCCACACCAGGCGTGATCCCTTAGTGCAGAGCCAACAGGAAGCCCTGAGCACTGGTGGCTTTGGCCCCTAAAGTATAACATGAAGGAAATTATTTGTATAGCTATTTTCTGTGCTTTTGAGACAAACATTTATGTTAGGTGTGACCTATTATCCTCTCTCAAAATTATACTCTCTCTCAAAATACTATTGCTCTCATGGATGGATTAGTTTCTGAACTGGTTTCCAGATTTTTACGTTTCACTTACTGTTAAAATGAATAGGAAACAAAGAGGTTGGCACGGGTTTGTTAGTATTTTCTACTGCCAGTAAGAACATTTGAACATTTATTCAAAACTGTAAATTTATTATTATTTTACAAAAGAGAAGATGTGAAATGCCAAAAAAAAGGCAAGTATTTCATATTGATGTCTTTGTGAAGAAACAGTTTTACAAACCAGATTCCCGTTCCTCAGATGTAGTTTTCGTAGTTTATTTCCATACAATGAGCTTCCATCTCGCACTCAGAAAACTTTATAGAAATTTCAGGGGAACAGAACATTGGGCCCTTACTCAGATCCCGCTTATATCTTCCTGGCTAGATACTTAGCTCCACACCTCACTTCAGATAACCTGTTGTGTGTCTGTCCCTGGCATAATCCTTCTGACTTCACACATGTGTTTGGTGACCAAGGTTTTCTACAGGTTTAGGTTCTTCATTTTCCCTTGTTTGGCCAATTTTTGCTGCATTGGGGTGAGAAATCCTTCTGTGGCCCTTTTGCTTCCTGAACTCTACCAGGAATGATAGTGCTAGCTTTGAATAAAACAAAATTCAGAAAGAGTGTTCTCTGCCTGAATCAAATTTCAGTTCCTGATCTTTTCTTCCTGGACCTTAATTCCCCCTTGTTTATTGCCTTTCAAATATGAATACATTTTGTTCAATTTCAGAGTTGTCTAGTTGTCTTCACCTTTGAAGTTGAGTTTTAAAACTTGCTTTTTAAAGCACTGCGTGTCCAGGATATATCAGGCACTTGTAGAACTTTACAAGAATACAACACCCATCAAAACTGGGGGAGAAGAAATGAACAGAAACTTAGATAAGGAAGAAATAATGCTCATCATCACTAATCATCAGAGAGATGCAAATTAAAACAACAATGAGATATCATCTCACACCACAGAGAATGACACATATCCAACAGAGCAAGAACAACAAATGCTGACTTGGATGTGGGGAGATAGGGATTCTCATCCATTGTTGATGGGAATTTGGCATATGGAATACTCCACGAGTAGCTTGCCAGGCTCTGTCATGGCTCTGGGTTCATCCCAGGGGCCCAGTATTTTTCTATGTCAAACCATCAGCCATCCAGGGACCCTGGTGCAGAGCCCTAGACAAGGCTGTCTCCTGTCTGTCACTTAATGATGCAGTCGGGCACCACAGCCACACCTGCAACACCTCGAAAGCACACATTTTAAGTCCCATGTTTCTCTTAAATTCTCTAGTTACACAAGACCATAAATAAGACTACTGCTGTGGGTGGAGGAATAGTCCAATGGGCCTGGCGTGTGGATGTGGATGCTACCCTTGCATGTGGATGACCCGGGTTCAATTCTCAATATCCCCTATAGTCCCCTGAGCACCACCAGGAGTAATTCCTGTGCACAGAGCAGGAGTTAACTGCTGAGCATTGCCAGGTGTGACCCAAATAGAAAAAGACTACTGCTGTCTCCTACTCTTCTCCCCACTCACTTCAACTTCCACAAGGGCAGAGACAATTGGAGGCGTATCAGAAATGACACAGACCTTCAGAATCCTAAGTGTAAGGCAGGGGAGTACTGCCATGTCAGTCAGCTTTCCTCCCCTGTGTTTCCTTCTAGATTAGCTCAGTCATAGATATATTTGCTGCCCTCTAGAAGTTCTGCAGGCAATAAATGAACCTCACATACACCTGCCCTGTGGTTTCCTGTTTAACAGGTCCATTCATGACCATAGCAGCACTATTCACAATAGTCAGAATCTGGAAATAACCAGAGTGCCTGAGAACTGATGATTGGATAAAGAAACTTTGGTACATCTACACAATGGAATACTATGCAGCTGTTAGGAAAAATGTAGTTATAAAATTTGCCTATAAATGGATGGAAATGGAGAGGATCATGTTGAGTGAAATTAGCGAGAAGGAAAAAGACAGATATAGAAAGACTGCATTTATTTGCATGATATAAATATATATGTATACACCTATACACCTATACGTGTATACATGTATGCATGCATATATGTATATATTATATATGTATATATACATACATATTATGATACCAATATCCAAGGTCAGTCAAAACATGGATCAGGAGGTTTTGTCAACATGTGGAATCTACCACAAATATGTGTGAGTCAGAGGTTAGGTAAGGCATGTGTGAGTCAGGTAAGAGAAGGGAACAGTGTGCTAATAATTATCAAAAATGATAATGCCAGCCTAGAACTGAGCATTGAATATAAGCAAAAAGATACACATGATAACCTCTGAATGTATGTATTGCAATCCACAATGTGTTAGAGAAGGGAGAGAGAGAAAGAGAGAGAGAGAAAAGAGATAAAAACCTGCCACAGAGGCAGGATGGGGGTGGGGATTCGGGACAGTGGTGGTGGGAGATGGGCACTAGTGAAGGGATGGGTGCTGGAACACTATATGACCAAAACTCAGACATGAACATCTTTTAATTGTATATCTCATGGTGCTATAATAAAATATTTAAAAGTAAATAAATAAAATAAAATAAAATACCTTAAAAAAGCACTGGAGAGATAGCTCATTGATTAGGGGGCATTCTTTTCAAGAGCTGGGCCCACGCATCACATGGGCATCACTGGGTGAAACATGTCAATCTCCCTCTAGGTGACTGTGATGGTTTCTGGCTCTGCAGGGTCTAAGCAACATTGCATCCTCAACCCTAGCTCTGAAATTTTGACCTAGTTGACAGCATTTCTGGATGTGGCTCCCAGGCCTTCTGAGCACAACTTGAGAGCCCCCACCCCTAATTACTTGGTTTACTGAAATGAAATTCAGATGATAATATTTCTAATGTTTGATGTTATGTAAAAGATTTAATTTATAATAAATAAAACAAGCTTAGGATGTGCATTTTAATGATTTTTAAGTCAATTTTATAGTGTCAGTTTAGAATATCAGAATCATGGTTCTATATTGCCATGCTCTATACCAGTCCCTCCATCAGCATTTCCAGATTTCTACCCATTGTTCCATGCTCCATTTCCTTTCCAGACTTAATCAGCAGATCTGAGAAACTAATGTGTGGAAAGGGAAGGGACTATGGGACATTTTTAATTGTCGCCAATATTGTGTGTCCTGGTTGTACCTCCAAATTTCATATTTTAGATCATGCTTGCTGCACTCAAAATTGTGTGTAATTCTTTTTTTTCTTTTTGATCACACTTGGAAATGCTCAGGGGTTGCTCCTGACTCAGCATTCAGGAATTATTCCTGATGGTGCTTGGGGAATGTTGGGTCCCTTTAAGAGATCCCTTAGAGGAATGGATTTTACTTCTTAAAGGGATGGCCGATATCCAAATTATGGGGACAAATAAGAGTTGGATAAACAGTTGAGCTGTCAGTTGAGACTGGGTCTCAGCCTGGCTGGCCAGAGTGAGTTGGGGTAGCAGAGAGCCTGGCAGTATAGAGTTAGAGGAGCAGAGAAAAGGGTTGACTGAGCTTGTCTAAGGGCAGAACAAGGAAATAGTTTGAAGAAAGTCTTAAAAGGGTGTTCAGAGCCTCTGGACTGGTTCTGTACCTGATACTGTCAGTTAGTCAGACACAGCTGAAAATTTACAGGGGACCATATGGAATGCCAGGGACTCGAGCCAGAGTCCACCACATGTAAGGCAAATGTACTACCTGTTATACTATTGCTTAGGCCCCAGGCCTGTAAACAGTTTTTGAGTTTAGCAGATCAGTGGTGCTAAAATGTATGTCTTTAGTGAGGGTATATACCACACAGTAATTGATGAACTTCATGTATAGACGGCCCAGATCATTCAGACATTTGTCAGATAACATCGAGGTCCATGTTCTTTAGTGATACTAATCTGAAAAGTGCTCAGTGGAACCAACTCCCCATTCTTCCTGTGGTCATCACCATGTGTGGTGATGTCCCTTCATTGGCTACTCTTGCTTACCTGGGTCACTATCCTACAAAGATGTGTGTTGCCTGACATTATCACTTAAACAAATGACCAAAATCTAAGATTCCTTTCCCAAGATCTTTCTCTAGAGTAATCTAACCTAGCTCCCATTCTGAGTTTCACTTAAGACTATGAAGTTGTGGACAATGAAACAGCTCAAAGTGCTGCTATTCATGGTGCTCATGGAGGCGGCATTGTCGTGTACACCATCATGATTGTACCCAGCCACTGTTACCAACACTGTGCTGGAGCAACACCTGAGGACCACCCGATGTAGCCCCTAAGCCAAAACAATAACAACATTCTTCTATATAAAACAAGTCGAAAATATGTACACTGAATTAGTGATGTCTATTATTCTGGGGATACTGAGAATATAGGCAGGCATTTTTACTTATTTTTGTTGTTTATTTATTTAAAAGCATTATTTCTGTATGTTTTGATGCTCGAGATGAAACCCGGGTCTCATACATTTAAAACTATGAAGTTGTGACATACAAGTGACTGTGGAGGGGGACCAGGTAAATGTCTAGTTTCAGTAAATCAAAGTAATATTTGTGCCATGTATAAGCCTGAAGGGAAGAAAAAAATAAAATATCAGAAAATTGACAAATACTTTCCTTACTGTTCATTCTTTCCCACCAGTGGTATTCTTCATTGAATTCTTTCAGAGAAAAGCCACTGAATATGAGCGTCGCCATTGATTTTACTGACTTTAGCTTTATTTCATAATTATATAATGACTTTTAGTCAGAGGAATATCAAGACTAATACAGGCTTCAAGAAGTTCCTGTAACAAGTGACTTTCAATCTTAAACTTTACTGCTCTCTATGGTGGCCTTGTCTTTAAATATTTTAAACCCTAACAAACAAAAGGATTGATCTGTAGAAGTCAACAGTGTTTCTTCTAGAATTGTGTCAGTTGTTTTAAAGTAACCCTGTTTCTTTCTAAATGAAAAGATACCAGACCTCAGAAACTCTCCTTTCAGACCTTTAAGGGAAAATATTTGAAGGAGATGGAGAGAAAAGAAAAATTCTCCAGACAAATCTGAGTCCACATAGGGAGGAGAGTATTAAGGAGGAAATGACATCAAGCAGGGAGTTGAGGCCTGAATTCCCCAGACCTGCACCTGCAATGGACCTGTGTGTTCAGATGTGGGGAAGTGAACTTCAGGTGAAAATAAGAGCAAGCAAATTGAAGGGATGAATTAGTATCCATTTAGAACAAACTGAGCAATGTTTTCTGAGTCAGCCTGTGTTTTATTTTTCTCCTCTTGCTAGGGAAACAGGCACTGAAAGAATAATTTACCCTCGAGGAAAGCAGTGGTACAGGCATGCACAGTCCATATGCTCTGACAGAGATAGGACGGGTGTGGCAGGGAATGCAATCATGAGTGGTTGATGATTTTTCTAGGGCTGTCATAATAAAGATCACATACTTGGACCCTTAGGAAGGAGAAACTATTTCCCCACACTTCATCAATGGGAAGCCCATGATCAGAGTGTGGTTGTCTCAGCCTCCCTGGGGCCTCTCTCCTTAATTTGAAGATGGCCACCGCCTCTTCTCTTGGTCTCTCTGTCCACGAAGGCTGAGGGGTCTCATCTTTTTCCTTTTCAGACACCACTCCCATTGTGTTAGAAGTTCAAAGTATCAAGGACAATACTTGGTATTCTTTGGTACATAGTATAACTTAACTTGAGTGGATTATATCAAAAGTGGGCAAACCCTTGACCCTAGAGTTTAGATACCAGGTTATGGAAGTGTCAAGGAAGGAGATAAATGGAGATGAGTAGCAGGAAGACATGTACTGGAAGTAATAAAGGTCACAGGCCTTGGACTTGGCTAGTGCTTGGTATAATATCTGTAAATCCAACAGTAGTCTGAGCAAGAACCCATAAAACAATAAATAAGCTTAATATGCCTGTTAAAAAAGGCAGGCTGGAGTGTGGGAGGGAGCTTGGGGACATGGATAGAGGGAAATTAAAAATACGGTATGCCTGAAACTCAATTATAAACACTTTGTAAATCACAGTGGCTTTACAAGAAAATATAATAATGATAAAAATAAATAAGTTGGATTCATTAAAAAATGTTAAGGCTGGCAATGCTTAAAATTTTGTATACAGTTCTAGACAAGTTCTAACTGATACCAGTAAGCCTAGCAAGTGCCAGAGAAACCCCTAAGTAGAGTATCCAGCCCCTTCCAATGGATTCACTTAAACTTCATTCCCTCTTTAAATCTTATTTCCAAGTAGGGTTCCATTCTGAACTGCAGGGGGCTATGATTTAGTTTATGAAATTTGGGGAACACAATTCAGTCCACAACAGTTTTTTAAATATAAAGGTTAGAGAATGATGAAATCTGAGATTATGTGGCCCCTGAGCCTCCCTCCATGGTGATGACTTAGTGATACATAAAAACCTAATATTTTATATTTTGAAAACATTCACTGTCTTTTCCCAATTGTTCATCGATTTGCTCGAGTGGGCACTAGCAACATCTCCATAAGTCCTGTCACAAGCAAGTGTAACCCAAGGGCATCTCTTGCTCCAGGGACAGGAAGAGCCTCAAACCATTCTTTACGTCATGGAATTGAGGTCCATAATTGTTGCTAGTTTTGGCATAACAAGTAAATAAAACACGGGTAGCTTACAAGGCTCTGCTGTGTAAGTGGTATAATCTCAGTAGAAGGCTCTCATCTCAAGCATTTACTGATGAAACTTAAAGGGGAAAGAGCAGGTTTTCTCTTGGATGGAGCTCTGAGGAAATATGGAGTCTGGATGTTGAGAATGGCTGACCACATGAGTTGTGGGTTGTTCTGGCACTTGCTAGGCTTACTTGTATCAGTTAGAACCTGTCTAGAACTGTATACAATGTATAAATGCGAAAGATCTTGGGAAGGATCTTAGCCTAAAATAGCATTATCTAAGAATATCTTGCGGCCTCAAAGCGGCCATGCGCCAAAAGAGCTGTGGGTCTCACATGGGTGGGTCTCTTCCGGTGCAACTGGCATGGAGGTGGAGGAAAGGGCAGGGCCCAAATCTCCACTCCGAGTCTGGCCAGCGTGGTCTCCCCCCCACACATGAGAGCAAACCCTTAGAGCAATGTTGGACTTGGCCAGGGGCTGGCCGAGCCACTTACAGGGAAGTCAGCTCCATGGGTTGCTTCCACATGGGGCCGGCCAAGCAACGCAGCTGTGGGTCTGAAGTGGATAGATCTGGATCTCTTCTGGGGTTGCAGATTAGCTGTGAGTCTGGCGTGGGTGGGTCTCTCTTCTGGGGCAACTGGCATGGAGGCGGAGAAAGAGCAGGGCCCAAATCTCCACTCCGAGTCCAGTCAGAGTGGTCTCTCCCCCGCACATGAGAGCAAATCCTTGGAGCAATGTTGGACTCAGCCAGGTGCTGACCAACCCCTTGCTGGGAGGTCAGCTCCATGAGTTGCTTCTCATCTATTTTATTTAAATTACAACCACAGAAAGTAGTTTATAAATGTCTCCACTTAAAATTGACTATGAAACAGTCACATATTGCACATTGATTACAGAAACAAGCAAATAAATAAATATATAAATAAATAGATAAATCAATAAAACCGACTACAGGGAAATCTGCTTAGGAGACCCCCTACCTTACCATGAGAGGTTTCCTGACCTTTCCCCCTTTTTTTTATAATTCAGAGAAAATAAAATGTATTATGGTGGCCATAGAAATAGTAGGGGTTAAGACACTTGATTTGGATGTGGCTAAGCATGGTTCTAGCCCTGGTGCCATACATGGGCCCCTGAATATCCCCAACAGTGATCCCTGAACAAAGAACCAGAAATAAACTCTGAGCACAGCCAGATGTAGCCCACAAAACAAAAAGGTAGAGAGATAGAAAGGAGGGAGGGAGGGAGGGGAAGAAGAATTTAGATAAAGAGAATACATATTAGGTCTAAAGAAATATGTCAATATTTTTCCAAATATAAATCTAGAGCTTAATAGCAATGGAACAAGAAATCAAGGAATGAAATATAATTGAAACAAAACTAGATGAAGGAAGACAGTAAACTAACAAAAAAAAAGGTGTCTGGAAAAAAAGAAATACCAAATAATTTAGGAAGATAAAACTATGTATGTGATGTACAGAGACAGAAAAGAATTATTTCAGCTATTATTTTTCAGTATGATAAAATCATAAGTTTTAATTATGTTTTATTATATATGTATTATAAGAAATACATATTAATTAATGACAGTAATTCCAGACTAAACAGATTAAAAGTTTAGATTATTTTGAATGCTTAAAATAAAACTTTAGATTATTTTTAAATTAAATTAATTCAAATTAATTTTTGAATTAAATTAAAACTTTGAATTATTTTTTGAAACATGAAACATGATTGTGAATTCTGTTTCTACATTACAAGATAGATAAACTGCAGTACTAAAGAAAAATAAGGAAACTGATAAAATCATACTGGTATTACATAAAGCAATGCAAAATATCATGTTCATTTCTGTTTGTTTGAAAGGACCATAAAAACAAGATACATGAAATATCAGTAATAAAGACTGGGACCCCTGGGATGAACCCAGAGCCATGGCAGAATCTGGCAAATACCTGTGATGTTTTCGATATGCCAAAAACAATAACAATAATGAACCTCATTCCCAATCAATAGAGACATTACTGGTGCCCGCTCAAGCAAATCAATGAACAATGGGAAAACAAGTGACAAGTGACAAGGAAGCACTCACCCAACAGTTAAAACATTTCACCATTAAAATAAATGCTCACTGCTACTATATTTGAAAACATAGCACGAGTAACTTTCCAGAAATCTATCTTTGTAATTTGGACTCAAGAATCTGTAGATAATCATTTGTTTCCATGTAACTCCTTGGACAACCAATTCAATTCAACCTTTAAGACACACAAAAATTGAGATATTTAAACTACTGCAGAGCATAGATATGCATATGAATTATCAATTCATATTGTAAAGTGTCACTACAAAAATGGAAGATGAATTACAGCCAATGTGTTCTCAAACTTGCTCTCATCAGCCCTTCTTACATGCTTCCGGATGTGACTCTTAAAGAGTCTCTTAGTGCTCCCACCTCTCTATGTACTAATAAAAATAACCTTATAACATTTTTCTTTTAAAAACTATTTCCAAAGCTACAAAGCACCTGCTGAAAGTATATAGGAAAGGCTTGAGTCATTGAGAGAGGTTTGCATGGGTGGGGGTGGGGGAGCTCTGGTTCAAGTTGGTTTTTTTCCTAACTAATCTAGGACAAACACTCGAAATTTTATTGATTGCCCTCGTTCCCATTAATATGATTTTATTCCTATTTCCTATGAACTAATAACCCTTATACACTTTACCTCTTGTTCAAAGGCTTTTCATGAAATTTTATCACATAAATATGACCAAGAGCAGAAAATAGGCAATTGACTGTTGTCCAAATCCCAGAGTCTCAGTCAGACTGGATTTATGGGCAGCCAGGGAGAAGCAAAGAACAATTCAAGATGCTCCCAAGGCACCAGCAGTTGAAGGTACAATCGTATGACAGATTTGCACTGATTGGTGGAAAACATGCCCAGCTGCCATTTGGACTGGCAGGGCATGGTTCTTTTATACCAGACACATTTCAATGAAGAAAGTAGACACAGGGACCCATTAAAGAATTCATTAAAGATAACCCCTTGGTTATTTTTCTTCAATCTGGAAGATGAACACTGGGTATGTGTTAACTGTATTTGGGAGAACTCAGAGCTTGTGTATCATGGTCCACAGCAACCTGTTCTCTGCCTCATACTCAAGATATTCTTGCTCAGAAAAGAAAATTGTCCACAAAAGTTATATAGTCAAGCCACAAACAATTCCGGATTGTTGAGTTTCTTTTCTGTTGTCCATGCCAGCAATAGGTGACAATTATTTTTAAGTTTAAACCATTCCTTGCATGTCTGAATCTCTTGTTCAGCATTTTTTCAATGAGGCTTTTTCTAAATTAGAGACTGGAATTTTTTACTGGGCATGCGGAAAGTGCTTTCAGTTCTTCTATAGAAAGATGATAAAAACATAAGAGTCATTGAAAACACTGATAAAGATGGAAGCTAAATGATAATCTACCATCATGAGGAGATAGAGATTCTGCATCAGAATTTAGAATGGGAACGTCACGCTTTAGGGCAGCCGGCAAGCTGCAGTCACCGAAACCGCCACGTGGGGGCAGCAGACATTTGCAACCTGGAAGTCACCAGCCATGTGCTGGAAAGCTCCCAGTCTCATACATTAGGGCCAAATATGGGCCTAAATCATAGCCCTGTTCTTTAGTAAGATATATTTGGGTAGAATAAAATCCCCCGATGATTCCTTTCATGATGCAGTACTCCACTAAGGAACAAAGGATTCTATAGAAATTCTCTGTGGGTTCTTTTTTGTCTCATTGCTAGAATACATTTACACTTTCATTCAAAAATAGTTCTTTAATAATATTAAAGTAGTTTTGTTCAAAATCCCTTAAATCTTGTATGTCTTATTACACAGAGAATAAATATTACATGTTCCTAGTTTTCCTTACAGAATATGGTTTGTCTAAATCCTGCTTCAGTGATTTATATTTAAGAGGTTATTTTTCTCCTTCAAGCAATTTCTACCTTTATCTCATAACATCAGTGTAAACTGAATAGCAGTAGCTGATCACACTGCTCTGATGGGCACTGCCCTTATTCTATATTGACACAACTTCTGAATTTCCCCCAATGTCCTGGAGGTGAGGATGAGACACAGAGAGAGAAACAGAAGGAGACGCGGGGCTTCCTTTTATCTCCCTCCCAGCTGTCCCATTATCTATTCTGATTAGATCTTTTCAATGGGCAAAGTTTAAGCTGAACAAAATTCACCTGGAGCTCCACTCTTTTCCTCTTTATTGCTCTCTCTAGCCTTAGTCCACGGTTCCCCAAGAACTGTGATGGTGGGGATCACTACCCATGTCCTGAGGAAAACATGGGCTTGAAAGCTGCTTTGTGGGGCTGGTGGGACCTGAGCATCTGTGTTCCATAGGTGCTTGGAGCAGACTGAACCAGTCCTGGTCCGCTAGGTGTTTCCTGGGACTGATAGGGATCTACTCAAGGCTACCTCCCTTGTTCCCCCACTTCTCCCAAGACCCCCTCTACACAAGAGAAAGATGTCTAGTTTGAGCAGGGTCACGCAGCTGATCAGTGCCAGAGTCTAAGTAATAACAGAATATTTCCTCACTTTCTTACTACCCTGAAATGCCTTAAACTCCATGATGAGTACAGCCCTTGCCCCTCCTATTCCTTCTCTTACATACAATCAAGACCAAAGGCTGAAAATCTCTCTTGACTATTGGAATCTATTTCTTTCTCCCCAACCCTTCTTACACATACCAGCACCATTCCTTCTAGATGCTTTTGCTACTATTTTTGTTATTGGCTAATTCTAATTCATTCTTTTTTTTTAATTTTTAATATTTACAATTACATCATATCACACTGTCACCGTCTTCCCGTTCATCATCGACTTGCTCGAGCAGGCACCAGTAACATCTCCATATGTCCTGTCTCATGCCCAAGGGCGTCTGCTTGCTCCAGGAACATAAAGAGCCTCAAACCATTCCATCAGCGTCATGGGAATGAGGTCTATAATTGTTACTGGTTTTTGGCATATCAAATACGACACGGGAGGCTTGCCAGGCTCTGCCGTGCGGGGTGGCATACTCTTGTAGTCACTATACAATTAAAAAAGTTCATATTTGGGTTTTGGTCATAGAGTGTTCCAGCACCCATCCCTCCACCAGTGCCCATCTCCCACCACCAACTACCCGGTTCCCTCCCCGCCCCCCCAGCCCTCCTCCATGACAGGTTCTTTATTTCTTTTTTTTTTAATAAAAATTTTATTATACCACCATGAGATATACAATTACAACGTTGTTCATGTTTGGAGGTTTCGGTCACATAGCGTTCCAGCACCCCGCCCTCCACCAGTGCCCATTTCCCACCACCAATGTCCCCAAATCCCTCCCCCCTCCATAGCCTGCCTAAATGGCAGGTTATTTATCTCTTTTCTCTCTCCCTCTCTCTTGCTTCTCTTACACATTGTGGGTTGCACTACATACACTTAGAAGCCATCATGTGCATTTTTTGCCTGTATTTAGTGCTCATTTCTATGTTGGTATCAGCCCTTTTGACATTTATTCACACATGTCTCCCTTCTCTGTCTTACCTAACCTCTGACTCCCACACGCTTGTGGTAATTTCCACTTTTGGTAAGATCACCTGATATATTTATGCGATGCAAATAAATGCAGTCATTCTATGTCTCTCTCTTTCCTTCTGACTAATTTCACTCAACATGATCCTTTCCATGTCCATCCATTTATAGGCAAATTTCATAACTTCATTTTTTCCTAACAGCTGCATAGTATTCCATTGTGTAATGTACCACAGTTTCTTTATCCAGTCATCAGTTCTAGGGCATACTGGTTGTTTCCAGGTTCTGGCTGTTGTGAATAGTGCTGCTATGAAAATAAAAGTGCGGATTGTGTTTCCGCTGTGTGTTTTTGGTTTCCCAGGGTATATTCCCAGGAGTGGTATGGCTGGGTCAAAAGGGAGCTCAATTTCTAGTCTTTGGAGGAATGTCCATATTGTTTTCCAGAAAGGTTGTACAAGTCGAGATTCCCACCAACAATGTATGAGAGTCCCCTTTTCCCCGCATCCACGCCAGCACTTGTTGCTTTTACCCTTTTGGATATGGGCCATTCTCTGTGGTGTGAGGTGATATCTCATTGTTGTTTTGATTTGCATCTCTCTGATGATTAGTGATGATGAGCACTTTTTCATATGCCTTTTGGCCATTCGAATTTCTTCCTTGTCAAAGTTTCTGTTCATCTCTTCTCCCCATTTTGTAATGGGGTTGGCTAATTCATTCTTGACCTCTAAAGAAACACAATACTATGCTACACAAGACGTCTAGTTGCAGCCTTTGAATTCCACATCAAATTATTTACATCAGCCTTCATTTATGGCGTGGCTCTCCCTTCATCTTTTTGACTTCCTTATCTTTCCCCATCCCCTGGCAACATTTCCCTTCCCTTCACTCTCTAGGTTCTAGTGATGCTAATGCAGAAGCAGTGATGGCGGGTCTCTGCGCTTTGTCCATAATTTCCAATTCTCTTCAATACTTTCAAGAATGAAAGTATGGAGTAATAAAGATGCCCAGACTCAGAAGTGGAAAGCAGAAACTTTTACTGGAAAACAGAAGAGAGAGGAAAAGAACTCTCTAAGTGGGGAGGAACTTAGTATAGGGTTAAGTTAACCTTGACTAGTTTTGTGGAGGTTTTTACAGGAAAACTGAATCTTTGTATTACAGAGAATGCAGGGAAGTTAAAGATAAGGGTTTCCGGGGCGGAGCGATAGCCCAGCGGGTAGGGCATTTGCCTTGCACGTGGCCGGCCTATGCTGGCCCGGGTTTGATCCCCAGCAACCCATATGGTCCCCTGAGCACCGCCAGTAGTAATTCCTGAGTGCAGAGCCAGGAGTAACCCCTGAGCATCGCGGGGTGTGATCCAAGAAAAGCAAAAAAAAAAAAAAATAAGGGTTTCCGCATGTTCATAGAGCTCTAAATTAATTTTTACATATAGCTGCCCAGCTTTCCCTGCACCACTTGTTGAAGAGGCTTTCCTGCTCCATTTCATACTTTTTTGCTCCCTTATCAAAGATTAATTATTCATGTATTTGATGTTGGTTGTCAGGATACTCAACTCTATTCCATAGGTCCAGAGTTCTATTTTTATTCCAATACCATACTGTTTTAATTACCACTGCTTTGTACTGGAGTTTGAAGTTGGGAAAGGCGATGCCTCCCATATTCTTTTTTCCCAATATTGTTTTAGCTATCCATGGGGGTTTATTATTCCACACAAATTTCAGATATGTTTGGTCGATTTCTTTGAAGAATGTCATGGATATCCTTAAGGGATGGCATTGAATTTGAATAAAGCTCTAGGGAGTATTTCCATTTTGACAGCATTGATTCATCCTATACATTAGCAGGGAATGTGTTTCCACTTCCTTGTGTCCTCTTTTATTTCTTGAAGTAATGTTTTGTAGTTCTCTTTGTAGAGGTCCTTTACATTCTTCGTTAAACTGATTCCTAGGTATTTAATTTTCTGTGGCACAATTGTGAACAGGATCGTGTTCTTAATATCCTTTTTCTCTCTTTCGTTATTTGTATATATGAAAGTCACTGACTTTTGGGTATTTATATTGTACCCTGCCACTCTACTATAAGTGTCTATTGTTTCTAGGAGTTTTTTGGTAGAGAGTTTAGGGTTCTCTAGGTATAATATCATGTCATCTACGAATAGTGATAGCTTGACTTCTTCCTTGCCTATCTGGATGCCCTTAATGTCCTTTTCTGACTGCTATGGCAAGTACTTTCCAGTACTATATTTAATAAAAGAGGTGAAAGGGGGCAACCTTGTCTTGTCCCTGATCTTAGGGGAAGGCTTGCAATTTTTCCCCATTGAAAATGATACTCGCTGTGGGCTTTTGGTATATAGCTTTGACTATCTTGAGGAAAGTCAAGATAGTCAAAGCTATCTTGACTTCATTCTCATTTTTGGAGGGTTTTAATCATGAACAGGTGCTGGATCTTGTCAAATACTTTCTCTGCATCTATTGATAGGATCATATGGTTTTTATTTTTTCTCTTATTGATATGATATATTATGTTGATTGACTAGCGAATGTTGAACCATCCTTGCATTCCCGGGATGAATCCTACTTGGTCATGATGTATAATGTTTTTGATGAGTTTTTGAATTCTGTTTGCTAGTATTTTGTTGAAGATCTTAGCATCTGTGTTCATCAGGCAGATCGGTCTATTGGTTTCTTTCTTTGTGTTATCTCTTCCTGCTTTGGGTATGAGGGTGATGTGTGCCTCATAGAAACTGTTTGGGAGCATTTCTGTTTCTCCTATTTCCTGGAAGAGCTTGAAAAGGACTGGGAGAAGGTCCTCCTTAAAAGTTTGTAGAATTCACTAATGAATCCATTTGGACCTGGGCTTTTGTGTTTGGGCAGACTTTTAATTACTGTATCAATTTCCTCGATGGTGATAGGCTTATTCAGGTACTGCAGGTTTTCTTGTTTCAGCCGTGGAAGGTTATCACTGTATCACTGTATCACTGTCTTCCCGCTCATTATTGATTTGCTCAAGCGGGCACCAGTAACATCTCCATATGTCCTTTCTCATGCTAGTAGAGCCCAAGGGCATCTGCTTGCTCCAGGAACATAAAGAGCCTCAAACCATTCCATCAGGTCATGGGAATGAGGTCTAAAATTGTTACTGGTATTTGGCATATCAAATACGACACGGATAGCTTGCCAGGCTCTGCCATGCGGGTAGCATACTCTTGTAGTCATCTCTAAATCCAGCATTTATTGATGAACCCCGCGTGGCCACTTGTGGCCGCATGAGCCGGGCTGTGATAGGCTGGTCTGCTGGGTGGAGTTTTATAGTCTCTCTCCCCAGTCTCTCTCCCAGTTTCAGCCATGGAAGGTTATAGGAATTCATAAATATGTCCATTTCTTCTAAGTTCTCATGTTTCAGGGCATACGTGATCTATCAACATGCACAAAAATCAGATAAAAATGAATTAAAGATCTCAATATCAGACCTGAATCCATAAAGTACATCGAAGAAAATATAGGAAAAACCCTCCACGAGATTGAAGCTAAAGACATCTTCAAAGAAGAAACACCACTAACAAAACAGCTAGAAGAAAAGAAACATATAGGACTATATGAAGCTAAAAGCTTCTGCACCTCAAAAAGAAACTGAACAAGATACAAAGAGAGTCCACAGAATTGGAAAGAATATTCACCCAATACCCATCTGATAAGGGGTTAATATCCAGGTAATATATATATCAGGCACTTCTTTACAAGAAGAAAACAACCAACCCCATCAAAAAATGGGGAGAAGAAATGAACAGAAACTTCAGCAAGGAAGAAGTTTGAATGGACAAAGACATATGAAAAAATGCTCATCATCATTAGTCATCAGAGAGATGCAAATCAAAGCAACAATGAGATATTATTTCACACCACAGACTGGCACATATCCAAAAGAGCAAGAACAACTAGTGCTGGAGTGGATGCGGAGAAAAGGGGACACTCATTCACTGTTGGTGGGAATGTCGACTGGTACACCTTTTTGGAAAACAATATGGACATTCCTCCAAAGACTAGAAATTAAACTCCCATTTGACCCAGCCATACCACTCCTAGGAATACACCCTGGGAAGCCAAAAACACACAGCAAAAACACCATCACTACTTTTATATTCATAGCAGCATTATTCACAGTAGCCAGAATCTGGAAACAACCTAGTGCCCAAAATTGATGACTGGATAAAGAAAAGTTGGTACATCTACACAATGGAATACTATGCAGCTGTTAGGAAAAATGAAGTTATGAAATTTGCCTATAAATGGATGGACATGGAGAGGATCTTGTTGAGTGAAATTAGAAGGAGAGAGACAGATATAATATGACTGCATTTATTTGCATGACAAGTTGGAATGGATATCTTTTTTAGGGGGAACAAAGGCTTGGGCCACACCCAGCAGTTCTCAGGGCTTATTCCTGGCTCTGTACTAAGGGAGCACTCCTGGTAATTCTCAAGGGACCATATGCATTGCCAGGTAATCAAACCTGGCTCAGCTGCATGCAAAATAAGCGCCATACTTGGAATCTTTGCCACAGAATCACAAGTAAAGTTTTAGAGTTCTCTTTCTGTGAGGTCAAAAATAGAATTTAGTTCCCTTGTGGATTTCTAAACATTCTTAGTGTTTTTTTTTATTGATGCACATACTTTATTTATTTTCTTTTAACATTTTATTATACCACCGTGAGATATACAATTACAATGCTGTTCATGCTTGGGGGTTTCGGTCACACAGTGTTCCAGCACCCGCCCTCCACCAGTGCCCCCAGCCACCACCCATGTCCCAAATTCCCTCCCCCTCCCACATATGCCTAAATGGCAGGTTCTTTATCTCCTCTCCTCTCCCTCTCTCTCTCCTCCTTCTCCCACACATTGTGGGTTGCACTACGTACACTTAGAAGCCATCATTTGCATTTTTTGTCTGTATTTAATGCTCAGTTCTATGTTAGTGATGCACATACTTTAAATGAGTTGCTATCAAGATGACCAAATTGTACCAAATAATTTAAGAAAAAGCACTTTTCGAATTGTTTTCTTGCTAGGTATTTTCTAAACTTCCATCTGAAAGACAAGATAAACTAATTCTTCTGATCTGAGTGGAAACCTAGCATAATTTGACACAATTACTGTAATGAGAGATTTTTATCTGGGGACTCTTCTTGCTTTTTAACGAACATTTGATACTGTTACCCCTAACATTTGAAGCAGTATTTTTGTCAAAAGTCGGGCCTCTTATCCTTTCAGCATTACTAGCCTTCAGAAGCCTGTTCATAATCTCTTCCACTTTAAACTGCTAGCACAGGGGTGGGAACAATAGCAGAGCAGGTAGGGTATTTACCTTGCTTGTGGCTGACCAGGATTCAATTCCCAGAATCCCATAGGGTCCCCTGCACCACCAGGCGTAATTCCTGAGTGCAAAGCCAGGAGTAACCCCTGAGAATTTCTGGGTGTGACCCAAAAAGCAAAAATAAATAAATCAATTGCTAGCACATATGCGTGTTTTAGCTTTTATCTGTCTTAAATCACCCATCTGTATAAGATTGTGTATAAGATGGGTGTAGTCACTACAAGAGTATGACTTGTAGTGACTACAACAATATGCCACCCGCACGGCAAGCCTGGCAAGCTGCTTGTGTCTTATTTGATATGCCAAATACAAGTAACATTTATATTAGGTCATTCCCATGACCTAATACGATGGTTTGAGGCTCTTTATGTTCCTGGAGCAAGCGGATGCCTTTGGGTTCTACTAGCATGAGACAGGACATATGGAGATATTACTGGTGCCCACTCTAACAAATAGATGATCAATGGGAAGATAGTGATAGTGATAGTAATAGTGATATATTCATATTATGATACCAATATCCAAGTTCAGGTGAAATGTGGATCAGGAGGTCTTGCCAAAGTTGAAAACTACCACAAATGTTTGGGAGGAGAGGTTAGGTAAGACAGAGAAAGGAACAGTGGACCAATGATTGTCGAAAGTCTATTACAATCCACAACGTATAAGAGAGGGAAGTAAGAAAGAGAGAGAGAGAAAGAGAAAGAGAGAAAAGAGATGGAGAACCTGACATTGGAGGCAGGCTAGGGGAGGGGAGTATCGGGGACATTGGTGGTAGGAGGTGGTCACTGGTGGAGGGATGGGTGCTGGAACACTGTGTGGCTTGAAACACAAACATGAACATTTTTGTAATTGTCAATAAATAAATAAATAAATAAATAAATGTAATAATGAAGATAAGTGTTTCCCTGCAGACCCTTTTAACTCAAAATTGGACTCTTGGCAAGTGTTACAAAGGATGAAAGGATCAAACAGATCCTTGTCTGCCATTTGCCTTAGGGGTTTCTTATCTCAGCCTCCCATGAGCCTAAACTCTGGGTGGGTGGTTCAAGAACTTTGAATTAATTCAACTATTCTTTGTTTTCACTCCCTAGATTTAGATGGCCATCAAGATCTGTCTGTCAAAAAGGATCTAGTTGCCATGAGTCATCAGATTGATTTTTAATAGCTTCCTTTCTAGCCTCTATGTCATGAGGTTCTATACACTCAAATCAACCTCCCACACCACATCTGTTAACCCCCATCAACTCTCTAGCTGTTCCCAAACCTTGAATGTTTTCTATTACCTTCAGGATAAATGTTATATGCTCTTATTCAAACATTTTCACAATCTGCTTTTGCAACCTATCTTTACAATACTGTCTCTATATTTCTTTTTTTAGGACCCCAAGTTTCAGTATTTATTGTAAATTCAGTTGTTCTAGTAGACAAACATGTAGAAAGAGAATACATACATACACACATACATACATACATACATATACACACAAAATGTTGCATCAACCATTCTGGTATTCAGAAAAAGAGTACATATACATTGAGGGGGAGTATAGGCTACTCCAGGCAGTGAACAAGGCTTGCACTTGGTATCTGCTCAGAGATCACCCGGATAAGTTCTAGGTATCATATAGGGTGGAGGGAATCAAACTGAGGGTGGTCATTTGTTTTTTTAAATATCTTATTATACACCATGAGATGCACAATTACAAAGATGTTCATAGTTGTTCATATTTGGGTTTCGGTCATACAGTGTTACAGCACCCATCCCTCCACCTCTGCCCATTTCCCAACACCAATGTCCCCAATTCCCTCCCCCTCCCTAGTCTGCCTCTATGGGAGGTTCTTTATTTCTTTCTCTTTCCCTCTGTCTCTTCCTCTTTTCCTTCCCTTCCACATAGTAGATTACAATACATACATTAAAATGATGTAATGTGTATCTTTTTTCCTCTGTATTTAATGCTCAGTTCTAAGTTGGTATTAGCACTTTCGACAATTATTGGCACACTGTTCCATTCTCTGTCTTGCCTAGCCTCTGATTTCCACATATTTGTGATAACTTCCACCTTTGACAAGACCTCCTGATCCATGTTTCACCTGACCTTGGATATTGGTATCATAATATGTACATATATATTTGTCATGCAAATAAATGCAGTCATTTTATATCTGTCATCTCCTTCTGGCTAATTTCACTCAAAATGATCCTCTCCATGTCCATCCATTTATAGGCAAATTTCATAAATTCATTTTTCCTAACAGCTGCATAGTATTCCATTGTGTAGATGTACCAAATTTTCTTTATCCAGTCATCAATTTAGGGCACTAGGTAATTTCCAGATTCTGGCTGCTATGAACATAAAAGTAGGGATGGTGTTTCCACTGCATGTTTTTGGTTTCCCAGGGTATATTCCCAGGAATGGTGTGGCTGGGTCAAATGGGAGTTCAATTTCTAGTCTTTGGAGGAATGTCCATATTATTTTCCAAAATGGCTGTACAGTCGACATTTCCACCAACAATGGATGAGTGTCCCCTTTTCCCCGCATCCACGCCACCACTTGTTTTTCTTGCTCTTTCGGATATGTGCCAGTCTCAGTGGGGTAAAATGATATCTCATTGTTGCTTTGATTTGCATCTCTCTGATGACTAATGATGATGAGCATATTTTCATATGTCTTTTGGCCATTCAAATTTATTCCTTGTTGGAGTTTCTGTTCATTTCTTCTCCCCATTTTTGATGGGGTTGTTTGTTTTCTTCTTGTAAAGTTCAACATTGACTAATAGATCCTGGATACTAATCCCTTGTCAGATGGGTATTGGGTGAATATACTTTCCCTGTCTCTCTATATCTATAAGTCTAATACATCTATAAAATACCCTACTAGGCAAATTTCATTAAGTCATTTTATTTTTTACAATTACTTTCTTCAGCATAGTAAAGCTCATTAAGCACCAGGTTCCATGGCTTTGTCTTCCTGCAAATTTTTAGTAAGTTCTACTGAAAGAAAGTGAAAATTATGCCTTCTGTATTTTGCTTTCCAGGAGTAATCATGAAATATTGATCACTTGACATCACGTTATTCATCGATTTGCTTGAGCGGATGCCAGGAATATTTCCATTTGTCCCTATCACGTGCCAATGTAGCCCAATGGCATCTGGTTGATTCAGGAATATGAAGAGCCTCAAACCGTTCATTCAGGGTATTGACAAAGAAGTCTGACCATCTTGTAGGGTGGGCCATGGGATCTTTTGACATCCCATGGGATCCAGTCGGTAATGGCTACAGTCTAGCAGTCATCTTCAAATCGCATTACATGTCCAGACCATCTGATGTTTGATGCCTTAGCAAATGAGACAACGTCCCTGACTCTGGAACAGCGATGGAGGTCAGAACTCCGGATTCCTTCTCTCATTTGAATGAGGTGTGATATTCCAAGTATAGCTCTTTCAATTCCTCTTTGGGAGACCCAAATAGCATTCTCATCCTGCTTTTGTAAGGCCAAGGTCTATGAGGCGTATGTTAATGTAGGAAGAACTGTGGAGTCAAAAGATATGCCTGGAGCTGGGAGAACTGTGGAGTCAAAAGATATGCCTGGAGCCGGATATGTCTTTTGTCTTATTAGCTATTTCTCTAATGCTTTTTGAAGGCATTCCATGCTGCTCTCTTCGTCCTGTGCAGCTCAGGTTTTAGGTCATTCATCAGGTTGACTTCCTCCTCCTAGGTACACATAACTGCTGCATTCAGAGATGTTTGTTCCATTGAGAGTGAATGGGGCCTCTGGAACTAATTTATTTTTCATGAACATAGTTTTGCTGAGATTCAATTGTAGACCTATCTTTCCACATACTTGGTCAAAATCAGCCAGCATTTATGACTCTTGGCTTATGTTTTGTATTATTAGAAAGATGTCATCAGCAAAGCTGAGGTGGTGTAGTTGCTGACCATCTATCTTCACTCCCATTCCTTCCCATTCTAATTGTCACGTAATGTTCCTGAGGGCAGCAATGAAGAGTTTTGGTGAAATGGCATCACCCTGCTGAACCCCTCTTTTTGACATCAATGATCACTTCCTTTTAGAATGGTGATATCCTGGTGGTGAATCTGTAGTACAGCTCACGAAAGATCTTGACGTATTGGGTTTGAACACCCTGTTTGACTAGGGCTTAGATGACCGTTTCAGTCTCCACAGAATCAAAGGCTTTCTTCAAATCAATGAATGAGAGACAGAGTCGCTTCTTGAACTCCCTACAAAACTCAATGAGCTTGGTTACTATGTGGATATGGTCGATTGTGCTGAATCCTTTTCGGAAGCCAGCTTGCTCGTATGGTTGCCCTTCAACTAATGTTCTGCCAACCCTGTTCAGGATTACTCGAGTGAATAGCTTGTAGATGACTGACAACAGGCAGATTGGGTGATAGTTGCCAATGTCGTGAATATCTCCCTTCTTGAACAGTAGAACTGTCCTGCTGGTTTTCCATTGGGAGGGCAAATTGCATTCAGACAGGTAGCATGTGAAGAGACGAGCCAGTGTATTGAGTACTGATGGCAGATTCTTCAGGTGTTCAGGACTGCCTTTGTATGGGCCTGGTGCTGTTCCCTTCTTTACTGATGAAATGGCATGTGGATTTCAGAAGCGAGAACGTTGGGAACGACATATCCATCCTGCGGAATTTGGTATGTGGGCAGGTGGACATGGCTATCAAAGAGATCTGAGTAGAAGTCATGGATAATCTTCTCCATTGCCTTTCTGGAAGATGTGATAGATCCATCAGGACTTTTGAGGGCAGTCATCTTGGTCTTATAGTTGGAGAAGGACAGGTGGGCATTGCAAATGCTTTTTGCGGCTTCTGCTGCATCCTCCAGTATTTCTGCTCTTCCCTCTTTGAGGTCTTCCTTTTTTGCTTCTCTGAACTGCTTTGCAAGCTATTATGTTAGCATATGATTCCCTGAGGCTCACGCCTTGCCACGTTGGTGAATGAGCTCGAGAGTTTTTGAAGACAGGCGTCCTTTTCTGTCTTTCTCTCTCTCCATGATTGAGCATTCTTTGCTCAATCATGGAGGTGCTGAACCAATCGGTTGTATTCTGCATCAATGTCATCAATGATGGTGTCTTCCCATATTGCCGCAGTGGTGCCAAAGGGTTCCCTAGTTGGTGGTCGTTCTGGCAGTTGTCTTCTTAAACTTTGCAGCCTTTTCTCCCCTTTGTGTGAAGTAGAGTTTTGCATGAAGGAGTCGGTGGTCCGTTCCATTTTTGGATCTTTTGGTATGACAGCGACATCAGTCATGCAAAACTGTCAATTTTAGATGATGTAGTCAATTTAATTTTGGAACTGTCCACCAGCGGATTCCCATGTCCAATGCTTCGATTCAGCCTTCTGGAACTGTGAGTTCCCATGAACGGTCTTGGTGGACTGGTGAACTCAGATAGTCTCTCACCCTATTCGTTCCATTGTAGGCCATGGGTCCCGATGTGGAGTTCTTCAGCCAATCTTCTCGGTTCTATCTTGGCATTAAAATCACCGACTATGATCTTGTAGAAGGTGTGATCTTTTTTATAGAACTCCTCCAGTTCCATGTAGAATTTCTCAATTTCTTCTTTCCTGTATGTGGATGTTGGTGTGTAGACAACGAAGATAGAAATTGCTGGCAGTGGGCCACATCTCTTCAAGTGTAATTGTCCTATCCAGTTTGTTAGGCATTCAAATGAGTCAATGTTCATGGCCATGTTCATGTTGACAAGAAAACTAATGCCACTGATGCCTCTTTCGTTGCATGTTTCAAAGAACAGTTCTTCTCTAGTGTCAAAAACCTTTATGATGCGATTGATGCCTCCTCGTCTCAGTCTGACCTATGATGTCAGACTTGATCTTTTGTGCTCACACCATCAGGTCCTCAATGTATGTTTCCTTTGCCAGGGTACATGCATGGAAAGTACAGACAGTCTTTTTAGTCCTTCGTTTTGGCAGCTTAGTATGGGCCTGAAATTTTGTCAAGTCCCTCCTTGTTCATCCTTCTTAGTGCTGCTGTATTAAGGGCTCTTTCAGGGTCTTTCATCAATAAAAATATGAAGATTTTTTATTACTGGTTTTGGCATATCAAATACACATGGACAGATTGCCAGGCTCTGCCATGCGGGCAGTATACTCTTAGTAGCTTGCTGGGCTAAGCACTGACAGGAGTAATTCCTGAGTGCAGAGCCAGGAGTAATCCCTGAGTATTGCTGAGTGTGACAGGGAGGTTTGTGTCAACAAATATCCCTAAACAGCTTGTAAAAGGTCGGTGCCACACCCTATTACAGGTATAAACAAAGGTTACATAGCCAAGGACTAATCCCTTCTACCGAGATTATCTCTTATGTAAAACACTGGAGAGAGAGAGAGAGAGAGAGAGAGAGAGAGAGAGAGAAAGAGCTGGTATAAAATAATACATCTTCATTTCATGAGATTCATGTAATCTAGATGGTACAAGGTCCTTCTTATTTATTATCTGCACCAGGGTGATTCTGTTTATCTTGTTCTCTGTATACTGAAAGGGTCACACTCGCCTGCTTGAGAGCAAACTAGGATGATCCTTCCTATAATCTTTCTATAGTCTCAACGTAGCCAGGGTGGGAGTCTCCCTGGTAAATTCTAACTGTCCACGCTGGGTGCAGTGGGTATAAAGAGGAGCTGTGCCCAATCTAGAAAATATAGAAGTCTTAGTAGATGTATAAGTAAGAAGTTATTCAGAGTCAAGGTGACTTCTGTAACTGCCACACCCTCTAGCAGTGTTTACATGGAAGAGAGATCTCATTAGAATGAACCTTGGCTTAAGTAGATTAAGCTGTGAGTGGGTAAAAGAGTAAAACTCCCAAACTAGCTAACCCTGTCCTCCAACAACTCTCCCTTTTTTGTTTACAAAAATATAAAAATACAAGTATTCTAAATAATACATACAGAGGAGTGATACAGAAAATGAACAATTCCAATTACAAGGTAATATCATATGTTGTCCCAATGTCCGAATCCATTTTGAACCCAGAGTAAAGTTCATAGTAAAATGTCTCTGGCTGTTTGGTCATAACTGACTACAGCCTGTATTGTCCTAAATTAGTGAGAGTCAATTTCCCATGAAGTCAAATCTCTGGAACAAGATCCGAAGAACTGATTCTGGAACAGCAACATTGGTGAAAACAGGAATGAGTCTCAGGAGAGCGATCATCAGGAGTTCGATGGCGGAGGTGGAAGCCTGGCAGTGAGCAGCACCCCGACTCCGGTCCCTGTGCAGGTAGTGGTGGAGCAGCTGTGTGAGCACTGGTGGCACAGCCTAGCTCACAGGGCGCGGGGACAATAGCGCCAAGGAGCGCAGCAAGGCGGGGTGGGGGGGGGTGGGGGGAACCTGATGCAGGCCAGGACTGGCCTTGATGGCGGTGTGGCGTGGCTGAGGCGAGAGGCGATAGGTAAGGCTGGGGGAGCCCCTCGGCTTGCGGTCCCTGTTCCGAAGACCCGATGACCGACAACCGGCAGTCATCTTTCTTTACCATCTTTACCGCTGCCATGTTCGCTGCTCTCAACAAGGACTGCCAGTGGGACGACTAGGGCAAAGGCCATGTGTCCTCTGGCTACCTGGAGCGGTTGAAGGGCATGTCCTGCTTGTCAGGGCGGAGAGCGATGTCACACTCAGCGTCACACTTGGTGTGATCCGAAAAGTAAAAAAAAATAAATAAATACACAAAAACCCCACAAAAACAAAATGCCCCTGTAGAATCCTGCTAGCATGCCCTTCCTTCATGACCTGTGAGGCCTCAGCTTTCGGTAATATGCATATATGGATTTATGTGGGTTTAGCCTAGTCTACAGCTTACTGTAGGTTTCTAAAAAGGATGGTACACACTTTTCTACTTGCTTTCCTAGCTTTTGAACACTTGAAGGAGGGGGATAGCAAGAAGATGTTCATAAAATAACCTGGAGGATGTTGTTAAGGATTTCTAAACAGATAGGTCATTGAGGGAAAGAAACAAGACTTTGAGTAAGAGAGCAATTTGATTGAACTGTATATTAAGCTGACAAATTTTCTGGTAAAGGTGGGTGGACTGAGCTGATAGTCCAGGGATCCAGCAAGAAATCAAAGTTCTCTGTGCTCCCTTGTAGACTTTGACATAGGTTGTTGGATTTCTCGCCTGGTTCTTGAGACCTTCATTACACAGGATAACTTTGCCCTGTGTTCTCTAGTTTTTATGCCATGGCATTTATTACTCAAGCACTAAATAGGAGTTATGGCTGTATCTTTGTATTTTTTATGTTCTGAGCCAGGAGGTCAGCTCCATGGGTTGCTTCCACGTGGGGCTGGCTGAGCAGCACAGCTGTGGGTCTGGAGTGCATGGGTCTGGATCTCTTCTGGGGTTGCAGAGGAGCTCTGGGTCTGGCGTGGGTGGGTCTCTCCTCCGGGATAGCTGGCATGGAGGTGGAGGAAAGGGCGGACCTCAATTGTGGACCTCAATTCCATAACCTGAAGAATGGTTTGAGGCTCTTCCTGTCCTTGGAGCAATCAGATGCCCTTGGGCTACAGTTGCTTGTGACAGGACATATGGAGATGTTACTGGTGCCTGCTCCAGCAAATCAGTGAACAATGGGAAGACAGTGATACAGTGATACAGTGATGTTTTGAGCATCACAAAAATGGTGACTCATCGTAGGCAATTCATGGAAAAATGGTTTGGGTTCTCAGTGAACTTCTTTGGAAAAAGAGGTGATGAGGAAGCAATGTTAGTTCACTTTCTGTTCATTTGTCTTTGCCTCCCAGTGCATCAGTTTAAAGTACTAAATCTTTTCTCAGTAATCTGAGCACAAGGCATGCATTTGCAAATGGATTGTTTGAATTTGGCCTTTTATGCTAAATAATATTTCGTGATCAAGATAAAATATTTTTGTTTACATAGTCTGACATAAGTGCTATGATCTGAATTATTCTTAATTATATTTTAGCTTTTGCTCATGTTACACTTTGGAGCCCAATATGCTTGGGCACTTAGGCATAATATGATGCTAAAGGCATCATCAAAACATTGAAATCTTTTTTACTAATTCAATGGAAAATTGAAATATAGGCAACATTGCTAGTGGCAATGTTTCCACTGAATTCCAAAAAATACAGTTTAGATTCAATTTAACCCTTTCCAAAACACCTTTCTCTACAAATCTAAGACTTGAAGGATTGATCTAATGGTATAAGATCATTGTAGGATTAGTGAATAGTCCTGGCACATCAGCTGCCCCATGTTGTCTACCATATAAAACTAGGAAATTAATAAAATGCTGCAGACATTGATAGCTTTTCTATGAAAGCTTTAACTCTTATAATACACACAAATTATCTTGGAAATCAAACAAGAACATTGTTCTCTGTCAATGTCATTTCCCCGAAATTTCAATTTTGAAAAATGCTTTTAAAATATGTTTTAAATTAAAAAAAAATCTTTTAAAAAATTTTTTTATCTTTGAAAAGGATTGACAGTAGGTCTTCTTTAAAGGTTTGAAAGAATTCACTAGTGAATCCATCTCGGCCTGGTCTTTTTGTTTTGGGGAAAACTTTTAATTGCCATATCAATTTTCTCAATGGTAATAGGTATGTTCAGGTTTTCCAAATCTTGATTCAGACTTGGGAGGTTATAAGAATCCAGGAATTTATCCATTTCTTCAGGTTTTTTTTATTTTCTGACATAAAGATTTTCAAAGTAATCTCTGGTGATCTTATGGATTTCTGCAATTTCTGTTGCGATATCTCTTTATTTGATTTAGTTTATTAGGATTCTCTTTGTCTCTGGTTTCTTTGTGAGTGTTGCTAGTGGTTTATCTATCTTGTTTATTTTCTCAGAGAGAACCAACACTTGGTTTCATTAATATTTTTAGTTGGTTTTGTAATTCCAGCTCCTTGATTTCTGCTCTAAGTTTTATTATTTTCCTTCCTCCTTCCTGGTTTTCTCTCCTTTTGTTGGTAATTTTCCAATATCTTTATTTGTGAGGTTAAGATATTTCTTATAACCCTTTCTTCCTTCCTGATGAATGCTTGCAGAGCTATAAACTTTGCTCTTAATGCTGTTTTTGCTGTGTCCCACAAGTTCTGGTAGCTCATGTCCTCATTCTCTTTTGTTTCCAGGAATCTTTATATTTCTTCTTTGATTTCTTATATTACCCAATGGTTGTTAAGTAGAGAACTGTTTAAGTTTCAGGTGTTTGTTTTGATTCTCCATTTTTCGTGTGATTCACTCTACTTTTAGTGCATTGTGGTTTGAAAAGATAGTTGATATAATTTCTATCCTTTTAATTTTGTAGAGATATGTTTTGTGGCCCAGCATGTGATGTACCTTACTGTGAGCTGTGGTAGATAGCTTTGACTATATTGAGTAAACTTCCTTTGACTACTGTCGGGGCACTCCGCCGGGGTCCCCGACAGTGCCGGGAAGCGAAGTTCCCTTCTACCTCCGGCCGGGCGAGGAATGGATGAACACTCAGGAATCCGATGCAGTTTTAAAAGGCTTTTACTTATCACAGGTTCAGGCATACAAATCAGCAAAAGGAAAACCCGATGCTTAGGATTCCAGGCTAGAACCCCAGCCACGTGTAGGCCAAGATGGCGACCACCACGTGTAAAAGCTTCCAAGCAGGGGCGAACGCTACAGCGAGCAAGAGCCCCCAAAGAAGCGCCGCTAGAGTGAAAACCGCTAGTTTATACCCCTGCAACTCAGACCTTCCCTCCCACTGTTATGGAAAGCAGGGAGGGTGCAATGCCCTTAGGTAATCCCTCCCTGCATCTCACCTAGGGCCTTTTACTGTGCTAATGTTATGGAAAGCAGGGAGGGTGCAATGCCCTTAGGTAATCCCCTCCCTGCATCTCACCTAGGGCCCTTTACTGTGCTAATTCCTTTGTAATGTAGAGAAGGGGGTTTCTGAGATGGCATGTCACTGTACCAAAGACCAACACCAATGCCAGTTAAATATTTCTCCAAGCCTTCACAAGTCTCCTCTACTTCATATACCAGCTAGTACAGCATATATGGTCGGATAAACTGCCACATTTAGACTACCCCCTTATCTACGGAGTGATTTAAGGGAGGCAATCCAGAGCAAGATGCAGCGGCCCTTAGGAGTCCTGCAACAGATTACCATTTTATTTAGAGGTTTTATCATGAACAGGTGCTGGATCTTGTCAAACACTCTCTCTGCATCTGTAGATATGATCATATGGTTTTTATTTTTTTTATTGATATGATATATTATGCTGATTGACTTGACAATGTTAAACCATTTTTGCATCCTCCAGATGAATCCTATTTGGTCATGGTGTATTATCTTTTTAATGAGTTGTTGGATTCTATTTGCTAGTATTTCAAATCTTCGTTCTACCTTGAACTGTTATTGGTATCCAGAAATTTATCCACTTCTTCTAGGTTCTCTTGTTTTGTGACACAGACTCTCAAAGTAATCTCTGATAATCTTTCGAATTTCTGAATTTCTGTGGTTTCTATTTGATGTCCCTTTTTCATTTCTGATTCAGTTTATTAGGGTTCTATCTCTCTTTCTTGCTAGAAGTTTATCAATCTGTTTTTCAGATTGATCTTTAGGATTGTGTTTTGGTATTACAGCTCATTGTGTTCTGTTTTAAGTGTTATTGCTTCATTCCTTCTGCCTGAGTTGAGCTCCTTTTGTTGATTATTTTCTAAGCTCTTAGCTATGAAGTGAAATGATTTATGTGGGGCCACATTATTCTTGTTTTACTTTATTTTATCATTTAATCTTACTTTATCTGCCAAACCTGGTCATGCTCAGCACATACCCCTAGTTCTGTGCTCAGGTTACTCCTAGTCTTGCTGGAGGTGGGGTACAGACAGCACATGCAATGCTGGGGAACAAACCATGGTCCCTCAATGCAAAAGAATTGTCTTAGCCTCTGTCCAATCTCTCTGGTCCCAGAATCCCTCTGTGCTTAAATGAATGGCAATTAAAATGTACAGTTTTTTTTAAAATGTCATTAACACTTGTTATCATCTTTTATCAGCAAAATTTTGAAATGGAACTAATTCCTCTGAAGTACCCTGATCTGCTAAGTAATAAATTTTTATTATATTCTATTGTTTCTATTGATACTATTTTTACAAAACATATTATTATTACTAGCATTTTCTTTTTATTTTGATCATTCAGTTTCTACCACCAGTTTTTGAAATGGAAAGTCAGCTATATGAAGTTGCTAAATCCTTTTCTCAGAATGCTTTAAAAAAATAACTTTTTGACCATACCTCCTGTTCCTCAGGTTTTATTGCTGGCCTGATCTGTGATCAGAAATTACTTCTGGTGCTGCTTATAGAAACATATATGGTTCCAATAGGACACAGATTGGTAGTGTGAAAGGCAAGTAGTATACAATTGTGTTGCAGGACTCCTCTAAGAGCCTCTGCATCTGCCCTGGATTGCCTCCTGCAAATCATTTCACAGATAAGGGTGTAGTTTAAATGTGGCAGTTTATCTAACCATGTATTATGTACTGACTGGTATAAATATTCTCTCATGCTACCACAATCACTACCACTAGCTACCACTAGCTAGATCTTACCAGCATATTTGCCTGGCCATGTTGGATCTCTAGGTAATTAGACCAGAGAGAAATGCTGTTTGCCTCCAAGCAAGCAAGCATGGCTCCCTGATAACTCAAAGACAACTAAAATACAAAACTACGTGAAGTAGATGAGACTCTTGTGAAGACTTGGAGAAATATTTAACTGGTATTAGTATTAGTCTTTGGTACAGACACATTCCATCTCAGAAACTACCTTCTCTACCCTATAAAGGCATTTCCAGGCAGATCTTGGCTCAAAACATTAGCATATAATAGGGCCTAGGTTAGTTGCTGGGATAAATTACCTAATGGCATTTGACCCTGCCTGCTTCCCATAATAGTGGGAGGTCTGATTTGCAGGGGTATAAAACCAGCCTCCTTCCTCTCTCTCTCGCTTTTTGGGCTCTCTTTTTGGGCTCTCTTTTCGGGCTCTCTTTTGGGGTTTGCACTCTTCTTGGGACTCTTGTCTTTGTCTCCCTCTTTACAGCGCCTTTACACGTGGTGGCCGCCATCTTGGCCTACACGTGGCTGGGGTTTTAGCCTAGAATCCTAAGCACCAGGTTTTTCCTATTGCTGATTTGTATGCCTGAACCTGTGATAAGTAAAGCATTTTAAAACTGCATCAGATTCCTGAGTCTTCATCCATTCCCGCCAGCTTCAGAATTAGAAGGGAACTTGCTTCCTGGCACTGTTGGGGACTCCAGCGGCATCCCCCGACACAATTATACTATCTCTCTGACTCCTTTTTGCTCAGAATTTTAATTGTGCATTGTGATGCTTTATTATATTTATTCACATCTATAAAAAGATAAATTATCAGTGTGTGTAAGGCGTTAAACAGGGTTTGAGTACATAGAAACTCATTGTTTTGCTAACATATTACCCCTGGCCACACTCTACAAACACACACACACACACACACACACACACACACACAGGTTTGAGCTGGGATCCAGAGCCTCACACAAGCAAGATAGAGAATGTTGCCTGTGCTGCTTCATTGCTGACTCTCTGCATTCTGACCTAGAGTGCCTATTATCATCACTTTTTTTTTTTGTCATACCTGGTGATACTCAGGGGTTATTCCTGGCTCTGCGCTTAGGAATTATTTCTGGACGTGCTCGGGACCATACGGGATGCCAGGGATCGAACCCGGGCCAGCATGGGCCAGCTGCATGCAAGGCAAACACCCTACCGGCTGGGCTATCGCTCTGGCCATCATCACAGCCATCATCACGTGGTTCTTATCTATGCTGCTCATCTGGTCTCTCGTTTATTCTTTTGCTTTTTTTGGTACTTGTGTGTGTGTTGCAGGACACCTCCTAAGAGCCCCTTTCTCTACCCTGTGGAGATTTTTCCTGGCGGATCTTGCTCAAAACATTAGCATATAAAAAGACATTGGGTGAAGTGCTGGGAGAAATTACCTGAGGGCATTTGTCCCTGCCAGGAGAAGTTTACATTTGGCTTGCAGCTCCTCCCAGCTCTGCTGGGGGCTTTGAATTTTCGGCCCTTGATAGCCCAGCCCAGAATGGGCTGGGCTGAGAGTTTGGGCGGATTTCTGGCTATAAGATAAGCTGCAAGAGGAAAGAAGCTCTCTTCCCCCCCGCCCACCCTCCACCGCCTTTTGCCATTTCGGCTTCCCTTGGCTTTTTGCTTCTCTCCATTCTCTGATGGGCCTCAACATGTGGTGGCAGCCATCTTGGCCTGCACCTGGCTGGGGCCTAGCTGGGAACCCAGAGTCCGGAGGCTTTCCCTGCTCTTGGATTGTATATTGGATCCTGTGATAGTAAAGCCCTTTTAAAACTTCATCGGATTCCTGAGTTTTCATCCATTCCTCGCCCGGCTTCGGAGATAGAAGGAAAATCGCTTCCCCGGCACTGTTGGGGACCCCAGTGGAGCTCCCCGACATCTGGCATCCCTGGGTGGGCACAAACCACCAACCTTTCGGTTAACAGCCGAACATTCCTCATGACCATTCTTTATTTCGGTCTTTTCTAATGCTAACTCTTGTGATTTTTGTAATAAAACTGCACCTCTCCCAACTGGAGCTGAGTGCAAGTTCTGGAAAGCAAACTGTTAAAGTAAAGGCTTTCCTGGATCTTTGGTTTAAGAAAATAAAAGGTCAGATTTCTTGGTGGCATCTTTATTTAATTCAGCTGGAAAAAAGCTTTAGGCTCAATCTATGGTTGCCTGCCACCTTCATAAGTACCATAGCTTTCCATAAAGATAAACCGGACTAAATTGTCCACCTTATATTTGTCTGCTCCGTACCATGTGGCTGGAGGTTTGCAGACAACTAAGTTATGTGATTGGCTATTTATGGCAAATGACTTCTGGCAAATGGATAGTTTTGGCGAATGATTAATGGTAAATGTTATGGCTAAAGACGAAGTGTTAAATGTGCTCAAAAAACTTTCAAAATTTGGTTATTAAAGAAACAAAAGACAGGTATCTTTAACATTATTCACCTTAAACTTGTCTCAAGGAGAGCCACTAAAAAACACTGATGCAGACTCTAAAACCAGTAAATTCACCCAAATAAAAACTGTTCATAAATGGCTTGCAGGTTCAAAAGCACCTATTTCTTTCAATATAAAGTCTTAATTTTAAATTGCAAACTGTTCAAACCTCCCGAATTGGTTTATTTCTTAATAATGATAATCTTGCTTTGCAACCTGTTAAACCTGTTAAACCTGTTAAACCTGTTAAACATCTTAAACAACAATAATTTTGCTCTGCAGCCTGTTGATCTTGGTTTGTCTATAATAAAAATAACCTTGCATTGCAGCCTATTGATGCTTTCGCTGGAGATAACCTCTTTCTTTCTTAAAAAAAAAATTGCCTTTGAGCGAGTTTAAAGGTAAAAGCACCTAAATAACCCTCCAAAAAGGTACCATAAAAAATATGTATTTTCTAAGTGTTTAATGTGTAAGTGTCTTAATGTTTCCTTGCTGCTTTGAAGTGTTTAAAGGTGAAAGCACCTGAATAACCCTTAAGGAGAAGATATTTTGCAAGAATTTTCTAAGGTTTTTATATATAGAAATAACTAATGAAGTTTTTTAAGGTTTTTGAAGAAAAATAGACTGCCGTGGTATGATGTTCAGTGTCAAGGTTTTAGAAACTAATAAGTTTTCTAATGTTTTGTTTACAGGTAAAAAAAAATAATAAAAAAATTAAAAATTAAAAAAGGAGAAAAAAGGGTGAACTCCGAGCATAGTGCTCAATGTCAATATGTTTCAAGAATTAATGTTAGAGTCTCCTTTTTTAATGTTTTGCTCACAGGTATTTTCAGAAAAATAACTTGGATGCTGCAGATTCCTTCTATGATGCTCGAGGCTTTGGACTCTGATCACAGTGCTCATTACAAAAATGTTTGCTAAATCAATGAAAAATTGTTTTTCTAATGATTCTGTTCACAGGATAAGATATTTGAATGCAGTAAACTTGCGCTACAGTGCTCAATACTCCAAGACTCCTAAAACAGTGCTCACTAAAATGTAATAATTTGCAAAAAATAATTTTTCCCAATGCTCTATTCACAGGAAAAGACACTTTCTCACCATTATTTGCCAGCTTTATATTCATGAAGCGCTTGATTCGTTACCATTTATCACCCTAGATGGGTCATATATACAGCTGTAAGATATTGATCATTCAAATGTGTGTGTGCGTGTGTGTGTGCATGTGGTGGCCACCATTATGTTTGTGATTAATGTTGTGTCTATGTTATGTCTCAACTACTACCTTCTCAATTTCTGACCACTACAAACCTCTATTAAATTCATCAGCTCCACTGCTGATCCACTAGATTTATCAATTTTAAATTCATCAATCCTCATACTTATTTCCCTGCTCCACCCGTGTTGGAGCTTCTTTATATTCTTCTCTCCATCCCAGACTTGGATCCCTGCCAAGCCTTAAAATCTCTATTTGTGATTAATCTCAAAAAGTGTTTTTTGTCTCGCCTAAAATTAAGCTACAGGTACAGTTACCGGTGCCAGTGTCCACTTGCTGAAGAAGCCCTGCAAGACGCCCACATGGATGTTCCGGACACCTGTTCTAGCACTCAAGACTCCTGTTCCAGAGTTCGAGATATTTGTTCCAGTGTTCCTGACAATTCAACGAGTTCCTGATTGCTGCTCTCCAGAGACTCATACTCATATGATCACCGCTATTGCTGTCCCAGAAGTAGCCCCACAGACTTTGTTCCAGACACCCGACTTTACATAAAATATAGCAAATTGACTCTCACAAATTATGGACAGTGCAAACTATATATAATCAGACAGTTAGAAACACTTTGTCATGAACTTTGCTTTGGGTCCAAAAACAAGTTAGGATCCTAAAGTAAAATGTATTATCATTTTGTAATTGGAATTGTTTTTTCTTATCTTAATTTTCTGTAAGTTACTAAATATTTCATACCTTTTAAATTTTTATTAGTAAACTAATCAGGGGGACTTGTTGCAGGACTCCTCTAAGAGCCCCTTTCTCTACCCTGTGGAGATTTTTCCTGGCAGATCTTGCTCAAAACATTAGCATATAAAAAGACATTGGGTGAGGTGCTGGGAGAAATTACTTGAGGGCATTTGACCCTGCCAGGAGAAGTTTACATTTGGCTTGCAGCTCCTCCCAGCTCTGCTGAGAGGCTTTAAATTTTTATCCCTAGATGGCCCAGCCCAGGAGTTTGGGCGGATTTCTGGCTATAAAATAAGCTGCAAGAGGAAAGAAACTCTCTTTTTTTCCCCTTTTGCCATTTCAGCTTCCCTTGGCTTTTTTGCTTCTCTCCATTCTCTGATGGGCCTCAACACGTGGTGGCAGCCATCTTGGCCTGCACCTGGCTGGGGCCTAGCTGGGAACCCAGAGTCCAGAGGCTTTCCCTGCTCTTGGATTGTATATTGGAACCTGTAAAAGTAAAGCCGTTTTAAAACTGCATCGAATTCCTGAGTTTTCATCCGTTCCTCGCCGGCTTCGGAGGTAGAAGGGAACTAGCTTCCCGGCACTGTTGGGAACCCTGGCGGAGCTCCCGACATATGTGTTTAGTTTTTTTTTGCTTTTTTGGACGACACTCGATGATACTCAGGGATTATGTCTGGTTCTTTACTCAGGAATCACTTCTGGCAGAGCATGGGGGACCAAAGTTGATGCTTGGGATCAAACCTGGGTCAGCTGCATGCAAGGCAAGCACCTTACTCGACCACTGATTTTTTTAATTAAGTATTATTTAAAGATTTTGTGAAACAATAAAAGGGGACAAGTTACTACCATAAAACAATGTCATAAATAGTATGAGTTTGAGGTGCTTACTGATCCTACACCCAACCCAGTTCAGTGCTTGTCACCACATAGTTCCCTGAGCACCTGCGGATTGATCCTCAATTACAGAGCTTCCCTAACCCCTCAAAAACAAGATATTTTCTGTACAATTTAGTTCTAAAATAATTATGAAAAGAACGGCTTTTGTTTTAGGTGTTCTGTTGAGATGGTGACAGTCTAACCATTGTTGTTCAGTGAACCAGGTAACAGATGAACCTCTGGATGAATAAAAATGCATATAGAAACTATATTCTACCTGGTGGAATAGAGATATTTAGAAAATTATGCTATAAGTTATAATTATGCTATAAGCATATTATAGTCAATTTTATATTGACTATATAATATAGTCAATATAAAATTGACTATAATATAGTCAATTGATTATAATATAATCAACTTTAATCCTCCATGCTCCTCTGGGAGTGATTCCTGAGTAAAGAGCCAGACATAATCCCTGAGTATCATGGAGTGTGGTCCGAAAAAGCAAAGCAACCCATGGAGCTGGCCTCCAGGTAAGGGGTTTGGCCAGCCACTGGCCAAGTCCAACTTTGCTCCAAGGGTTTGTGCTCATGTGAAGGGAAGAGACCACGCTGGCCGGACTTGGAGTGGAGTTTTGGGCCCTGCCCTTTTCTCCGCCTCCATGTCAGATGCCCCGGAAGAGAGAGACCCACCCACGCCAGACTCACAGCTAATCTGCAACCCCGGAAGAGACCCAGACCCATCCACTTCAGACCCACAGCTGCGCTGCTTGGCCGGCCCCATGTGGAAGCAACCCATGGAGCTGACTTCCCGGTAAGGGACTTGGCCAGCCCCTGGCTGAGTCCAACATTGCTCCAAGGGTTTGCTCTCATGTTGGGGGAGAGACCACACTGGCCGGACTAGGAGGGAGATTTGGGCCCTGCCCTTTCCTCCGCCTCAATGCCAGTTGCCCCGGAAGAGAGAGTCCCACCCATGCCAGACCCACAGCTCCCTTGGTGCACGGCTGTGCAATTTTCTTAGAGAATGCTGATTTTAGGATAATGTCCTCCCAAGATCTTTCACATTTATACATTGTATACAGTTCTAGACAGGTTCTAACTGATACCTGTTAGCCTAGCAAGAAGCCAGAGAAAACTACACATCATTCAGTCAGTCATTCTCAACATCCAGACTCCGTAGCTCCTCAGAGCTCCAGCCAAGATAAAAACCTGATCTTTCCCCTTTTTCACAAGTAAATGCTTGAGATGAGAGCCTTCTACTGAGACTATACCACCTACATGGCAGAGCCTGGCAAGCTACCCATGTTTTATTTACTTGTTATGCCAAAAACTAGTAATAATTATGGACATCAGTTCCATCATCTAAAGAATGGTTTGGGCTCTTCCTGTCCCTGGAGCAAGCAGATGCCCTTGGGTTACACTTGCTTGTGACAGGACTTATGGAGATGTTACTAGTGCCCACTCGAGAAATCGATGAACAATGGGAAGACAGTGATACAGTGATGCTATGAGTTATTTGACTTTAAGCATTTTTTTTTCTTTCTGTCTCCTACCACTCTGGCTTCTGTTTTGGACTGATCAAATAACAAATATTAGTCAGATTAAAAATTGAATTTGTTCATATGATGTCTCATGAGTCTTGGACCTCATGATGGATTCAAGGATGGAAAAATAAGACATGTGTCATATCCTCTTCTAATAAGAAGGAGATAAGAATATGGGTCTTCAAAAAGAGAGAGGAAACTCTGTATAACAGACTGGCTTTGTTAATAATATACATGCCCTGACATATAGATATTCAGGTAAGAATGCAACTAGTCCCAGTCCCATGGCTACATGACAGGAACAGTGAATAGACAAGCTAATAGAGGAGCTTTATTAACAAACTCTATAGTTTGAAAAATCGTGACTCACCTGCTAAACAACCATCTTGTCTGCATCCTCACAAGAAGCTTGTATAGGAAAAGAATAAGGAAGTTAGTTTTCATATAGGGAAGGTAGGTGCCAGTATGGACAATAAATACTGTTTTGGACTAGCCTGTTCCTCTAATGCAGATCCCAAAGTGTCTGTACATAAATGTAAATAAAAGTTTCTGATTAAGGATTCAGCTCCTGTGTTTCCTTCCCTGAATAAGATTTTATGGAAAAGACAAAATAGAGAAAAGTGAAATGTTTTTCACTATCTCAATAGCCTATACTCAGAATTTTCTTGTTTTATTTTGAACCCAGCTTTTATGTCCTTTCCTGCTGATTCTGAGAAGATCATTTCTCATAATAACTTTAATTCTTAGTAAGGTGCCCAGGTAACTAAGGGAGAGCTTTGTGTTTCTTCTGAGCTTTGTTGATTTAAACCTGAAGTAATCTACATGCAAAGTGGCACATTTGGTGGCAGCCTGCACTTACCATCTTGAGTAGGCCATTTCCTACAGCTAGGTGGCAGCCTGCACTTACCATCTTGAGTAGGCCATTTCCTACAGCTAGGGTGGCAGCCTGCACTTATCATCTTGAGTAGGCCATTTCCTACAGCTAGGTGGCAGCCTGTACTTATCATCTTGAGTAGGCCATTTCCTACAGCTAGGTGGCAGCCTGTACTTATCATCTTAGTAGCCAATTTCCTACAGCTAGGTGGCAACCTGCACTTACTGTCTTGAGTAGCCCATTTCCTACAGCTAGGTGGCAGCCTGCACTCACTGTCTTGAGTAAGCCCATGTCTTACAGAGAGAACGAGGTGATGCTGCAATATGAACAGTGAGAGGAGGGAGAGGATAGAATTAAAATGCATCTCTTTGGGAGATTTTTCCAGTGATTTCCCTGCAATATATTTTGGGGGCTTTATTTACATTTCTTCTATAGATTTTGGTACAACCACTCAAGGGAAAGACCAGAATATACAGAGGAAAGACAAGAATATACAGAGTCTGCAAGTGGAGCTCTGGATGAATGGTCATTCTACTCAGCTTTGAAAACTTGCATTCTGGCAGAAAAACACTACTATAAAGATTGAACAAACTAGATAGAAAATCAATATTCATCTAGAATAAACAATATTGCTCAATCACTTAAATTTCAGAGAAGTTAATTTTTGTTGCAGGACCTTTACAATTGATTATGAAGGCACCGAGGAAATAGCCCAATAACATTATCTGAGCTACATGTTTAGTTTTCACAAAAGTCTTTGTGCTGTGTTTTATTGTGATCTGCAGGTCAGCATTTTGGTGAAAGTCTGAAAGGGCTTTAGATGCAAGGAGGTCAGCCAAAGGGGTATCTCTGGGGATGAAAGTCTGATTTATGGTCAGAATAACCTCGTCTGCTCTTGAAATGAGATTTCTAACAGGAATTAACCATGACCTTGTTTCTTTCACTTTCAAAGAAAGCTACTACATTACCAAATCTTTACTGAAATTGTCACCAAAAAAGAGGGTTTGAGAAAGAGCTGTTCTGCTTTAGACACTGCAGTAGGAAAAAGAATCAAATTCAACCACAATTACCTGGCCCCACCCTGGACCACTGCTTGATATTCCCTTTTGAGAATAATCAAGCTAGTTTTAGGATTTAGTAGTCCTGAACATAAGGATCTTAAAAGTGAGTGCCTAAATTTGGCAGACAATAAAGAAACAAAAGAAGATGGATGGGTCTCTTATGGCCAATTAGGGAGTACGAAGGAAGAAAGCACATTTTCTGCATTGTCCAAGAGATATGACCTTGCCAAATGTACCAGAGTATAAGTGAAGATTATTAGCAGCGTCTGACCATGAGGAGACAATGCATTCTTTAAGAAGTACAGTAACTGGAACCTGAGCCCTGTCAGGAGTGATCCCCTTGTACAGATAGAGTCAAGAGCAAACCCTGAACACAGCTGGGTGTGGCAACCCTGAACACAGCTGGGTGTGGCCCCCAAATAAACAACAAAACAAATATAGGGCCAGAGTGATAGTATAGCAAGTAGAACGTTTGCCTTGCCTGTGGCTGACATGGTTTCAATCCCCAGCATCCCATATGATTCCCCAAATGAGAAGGAAGCCCTGTGCACCTCTGGGTGTGGCCCTCAGAGCAAAAACCAAAAAAATTGTGCATTCACTGCTGTAAGTTAGAAAGATAGTTGGATGAGAATGTTATACAGTTAAAACTGGTTGTTTTCTCTGAAAAGGGAGAACTGACGTTATTAGTTAGAAATTTTTTGCCCTACGTCTCTCACATCTAAGTGTTTGCAGCTCTTCTCTTTCCCTATTCCAGTTTTTAAAATTATTTTCAATGGATTATGGTTTAGGTCATAATCTTACATATTGTTAATTTTTATGGTTTTGACGCACAATGCTTTTTCACCTCACCTCACCCAAGTGTCCTAGACCCACCTCCAGTATGTCCTGTAACCGGAAGTGCGCTTTTTATTCCACTGTACCTAAAACTCCCCTTTCTTGCATTCTCAGTTCTGTAATTGAAGGCCAAGGGTTATAATCAGCCAGTTCTGTGTCTGTTCTCTTGTTTTGGTTCTCTATGCATCATAGATAAGTGAGATCACTTAGTACTTGTCTTTCTCCCTCTGAATAATTTTGCATAACATAATATTCCCAAATTCTATCCAAAGTTTCCATAAACTGCATGACTTCATCTGTTCTTATAGCTGCACCCTATTCCATTGTGTGTTTCTATAGTTTTCCTTTATCTTTTTTTTTTTTTTTAATTTGGGCACTGTGATTCACAATGTTGTCAACACTAGAAATTCAGTCAATGGCCTGCCCAGAACTGTAACCAGCTGGGAAACAGCAAGAGGCACAGGGCTAAGCTGCTGCCTGCCCGGCCTATGCTGGGCTGATGAGGGTACCTTGAAGCGGGACAGGGCCGGGCTTCCCCTGCCTCCTGATCAGACCCCCAGAGGTTGGAAAACCTCATGCAGCACAACCACAGTCACTTTCAAGGTCCAGACCCACAGCTCGGCAGAGCCACACCCAACGGAATAGTCGAGTTTCAAGCCCAGGTATTCAGGACTGGGTGATCGAATCCACCAGGTTCCCTGGGGAGCTGAAGCTTGGGTGCCCTCCCCAACTCAATGCCCTCTGGTAAGGCCTGGTAAGCCCACCCAGAATTATGACTGGCTGGGACTGTACATGAGGGGTCCCATGTACCCCCTGCTCTGCACTCACGCGTTACCTCAAAACCTAGAAACAAAGTGTGTGGTCATGATGTGTGGTCTGGGGGACCACCTTGTTAATTTCCTATACAGTGTACTCAAATGGCATGATGGAGATTATAGGATCTCCATTGACTTGTGTCCAACACCAGGTTCATTGACCTTATTTAGAGAATTAGCTCCAACAACCAATATAGAATGGATTGTTCAGAGCATGAATAGGAAAAACTCAAATAGATGTTGAGATAAATGTGAAATAAGTGTTTTTCAGTAGCTGTAGTGATGGTGTGTCTGGGATTTTCAGTAGAAAACCACTGTGTTCTGGAAACCCAGAAAGTGAATCCAAGAATAAAACCTGGACAGAATCCCACACATCTGCCTATAGAAAGAAAAAGAGGCATGATGTTATCATGCCCTCTTGAACTCTCTCTTCAAAGTTCTTTTTAACTTTCCCTTATGGTACTTGTTGACTATTGATCTCGTGCCGGTATTTAGCCATAGATGGAGATTACCACCCGCTTTGGTCTGCATTTCCAAGCAACCAGACACTAGAAAGACCCAGGCCCAGTGTGCCAGGGGTCACGACCAGCCTCACACCATCCATGGGCACCTCTTAATGGTTTCAATGAACTAGTTCCAGAGACCCAATTCACTCTCAACAGAACAAACATCTCTGAATGCAGCAGTTATGTGTACCTAAGTCGAGAACTCAACATGATGAATGACCTAAAACCTGAGCTATGCAGGAGGAAGGGAACGGCATGGAATGCCTTCAAGAGCATTGAAAAAATAGCTAAAAGGACAAAGAACTTCCGGCTCCAGGCACATCTCTTCCACTCCACCATGCTCCATGCATTAACATATTCCTCAGAGACCTGGGCCCTACGAAAGCAGGATGAGAATGCTATTTGGGTGTCCCAAAGAGGAATCAAAAGAACTATGCTTGTAATATCACAACTCACTCAAGTGAGAGAAGGAATCCTGAGTTCCAACCTCCAATGACAATCCAGAGTCAGGGATGCTGTCCTGTTTGCCAAGCATCGAAAATCAGATGGGTTGGACATGTAATGTGATTTGGAGATGACCACTGGACTAGAGGCATTACTGACTGGATCCCATAGGACGCAAAAGATCACGTGGCTGCCCACCTACAAGATGGTCAGACTTCTTCATCAAGACCCTGAACGAATGGTTTGAGGCTCTTCTTATTCCTGGAGCAACAAGATGCCATTGGGCTACACTGGCACTTGATAGGGTCAAATGGAAATGTTACTGGCGCAAGCTTGGGCAAATTGATGAATAATGGAATGTCAAGTGATCAAGTGATGACCTTATCATTACTGTTCCCTTATATGAACTGTAAGGATCAACATAATTGATGCTGGCTAAGTGAGCAGGCATTGGGAGGGGATGGAGGGTGGGAGGGAAATGCGGGTCACTGGTGGTGGTGGGGGCACACTGGTGGTGGGATTGGTGCTGAATGATGAATCTTTCCAGCAACTGCATTCTGAAAAAGTTTGTACTTTGTAAACCATGGTGTTTAAAATAAATCTTTTAAAAATTAAAAAAAAAAAAGAAAAGAAATTCAGGCATGCAATGTTCTACATTGAATTCCACAACAGTGTTAGTATTCCTCTATCAATGCTGTGAGGTACTGTCTGTTCACTCCATACCTCACATCCCCCCAAGTTTGCCACCTTTACAAGCACATTGTTTGTATGGCAGGGGGTTGTGTAGGTGTGTGTGTGGCACCTGATAATGCTCAGGGCTTGCTCCTAGTTCTGTCTCAGATGTCAGTTCTGGCAGGCTTAAACCTGGGGATTGAACACATGTTGGCTGTGTGCAAAGCCGATATCCTACCCACTGTACTATTGCCCTGGCCCCACAAGCAGCACATTTTTAATTTAGTTGTATTGGCTTTACTGCTTTAGATAAATATAGATACTTTGCCTTATCTATATAACACTGATATATACATACATCACACATAACCATTGATGTGTCCAATGTTACCTCCAGGCCACCTATTCTTATTCCACCCCTCCATTATGTTCCTTCCCTTGCCTTTCTACTTATTTAATTTAGGCCCAAGGGTTTTCCCAGCTTATCTATCTTCCATTCTTCTATCATGTTAGTCTACATGCAATATATGAGTCAGAACATTAAGTATTTGTCCTTCTTCTAACTTACTTTATTTAACACGATGTCCTCCAATTCTGTCCAAGTTGCAGTGGAAATTGGAAATCCTTCAATTTAATTCATAAATGGTTTCATCATTCCTTGTGTCTGCATACTATTCAATTATGTATATATACCACACCTTTATTATCCATTCATTTGTCTTTGGACATTTGAGTTGCTCTATACCCTGGCTATTGTGCTAAGGTGCTGAAGTGAATATAGGTGTGCATGCATCTTCTTGAATGTTTATGTACTTGGAAGAGAGATGTCAAGAAGAAAATTGCTGGGTTATATTGAAGATATATTCTTACCGTTTTGAGAATTCTCCATACTGTTTTTCATAGAGACTGAAAGAAATTGTAAAAATATAACATAAAATGTGTAAATTATATGATTCATGAAAATTAATTCAGTGCTAGAGAGATAGCACAGATGGTAGGGAGCTTATCTCCTACACTGCCAGCCTGGTTTTGATCTCTGGTATCTCAAGTGGTCTCCTGAGCCTACCAGGAGTGATTCTTGAGTTCAGTGTCAGGGGTAAGCTCTAAGCACAACCGGATCTCCCACTACCAACTCATCCCTACCATTTCTCAGTTATTCATACCTGCAGAACAGACCCCATTTTGATAAATATAAAAATTTTGATAAAACCTTGATAACAATATCTGAATTCATGAAGTGAAACACTAAGGTTTAAGGCAAACCTACAGTTTGGAGTTAACATAACAGGTATGGACTTTGTTCAGAGTTTTATTGAATGATTTGATAATTAAAAAAGGAATGGGACTACATAAAATTAAAATATTTTACACAGCTAAAGAAATCAGGCTAAAATAAAAAGATACCCTACTGAATGGGAGGAAATATTTGCCAGCAACATGTCACATAAATGCCTCAGATCCATAATATATAAAGCACTAATAAAATTTAGCAGCAAAAGAACTAATAACCCCATCAAAACTGGAAAGGAGATAAACAGAAACTAACAAATTAGGGCATATGAACTACTAATAACTGTGAAAGCATGTTCATTGTCTATTATTGTTAGGGAAATGTAAGTAAAAATGACTAAGAGATAGCATCTCAAGTCAGTGAGAATGGTACATAGCCAAAGTACTAGAAGCAGCTAGTACTGATATAGATGTTGTGAGACTAGAACCCTCATTCTATTCTTAGGATGGTAATTCAAGAAAATCTTTACATGGACATTTTAAAGAAGGCGTGTCTTGTGTAGGTGAAGGTAAAGGTAAGAGTTTGTTATTAAGCAGTCTAATTATCAACTTGCTCTGAGGATTTGTAGGCTGGACAGTATTTTACCTTGAGGCAAGTTCTCTGGGGGAATTTATAAATTAAACTTCTTGATAGGGTCTGGAGCCAACTCTGTACTCTTTCTTCCTCAGTTATACGGCCGATTTTATGACAGGGCAGGCAGGCATATTATGTATTTCACGACAGAATCAATTCTTCATCTTGGGAAAGTAGATGACTTGCATGCTCCCTTAAAAAAAATACATTTAAAATACCCAAATTCCCTTTTTTTCTTTTTCAAGATTTATTTATGAGTCTCTGGAACAAGGCTGGTAGATGAGTTTACATAGTGGTGTGTCGGGGATGCCGCCGGGGTCCCCGACAGTGTCAGGACAGAAGTTCTCTTCTACCTCCGAGGATGCCGGGAGAACAGATGAAAACTCACGAGTCCGGTTGCAGTTCCAAAAAGCTTTTAATAGTACAAAAGCTCTTCCACAGCACTCCAATATAACGAACAAACTCTAGCTCTGGTCCGAACTTAGACCATACAAAGAGAGCCCAAGTCTCCCACCAAAGAGAGAGGATCTCATCCGAGATGAATCCTACCCAGAAGAAGGAGCAAAAGGCCAAAGAGCAAAAAGCCAAGGAGCAAAAAAGCCAAAAGCCAAAAGCCTCAGGAGCCAAAAGCCAAAAGCTAAAAGGTGAAGGGCCTCAAGTCAGTCCCCTTATATACACCAAATTAATCCGATTTGTGACAGAGAGGGTCATGTCAACAAAGAACTCTAAACAGAGTGTAGAAGAGCAGTGCCACACCCTATTATAAACAAAGGTTACACCAAGGACTAATCCCAAGATTATCTCCTATGTAAAACACTGGAGAGAGAGAAAGGGCTGATATAAAGTAATATAAAGTCTTAATTTCATTAGCTTCATGTAATCTAGATTTTACCCACAAGGTCCTTCTTATTATTATCTGCACCAGGGTGATTCTGAGTATCTTGTTCTCGTGTACTGAAAGGGTCACACTCGCCTGCTTAGAGCAAACTAGTATGATCCTTCCTATAGTCTTCCTATAGTCTCAGCGTAGCCAGGGTGGTAGTCTCCTGGTAAATTCTAACTGTCCCACACTGGGTGCAGTGTGTATAAAGAGGAGCTGTGCCCAATCTAGAAAACATAGAAGTCTTAGTAGATGCATAAGTCAGAAGTTATTCAATCAAGGTGACTTCTGTAACTGCCACACCCTCTAGCAGTGTTTACATAGAAGATAGGTCTCATTAGAATGAACCTTGACTTAAATAGATTAGCTGTGAGGGGCAAAACAACAAAGCTCCCAGATAAGCTAGATCTGTCAACCAACAGTGGTGGTAATGGGACATGGGTGTAACTGCCAGGGCTTACAGAAGGAGGCAGGTGGAGGTTGTCTGTCCCAACTCTGGTAAGGCCTGGAGTTTTCAGGCAAAATCCCAATGTACCTGAAATTTTCAACAGATCAAGTTCTCTGTGGAGCTTAGTCCTGAGGCTTAGTGTTGGGACTGGTCAGAGGTACGGGGCTGACTCAACAGCCCCACCTTTTCTTTACTTTTCAATATTTGTCTACCATTTATGAGTGAGGCAGGCTAGAAGTTTTCATCTGCACCCTCTGACACCATGTTTCACCACTTCTTCTGACACAGTCTCTAACCACAGAAGTTACATGAATGGAATAGTTTGAATTGAAGAAGACAGAAGATAGCAGAGACCTTGCCTGGAATCTGCTTCTTCCTTCCCTCTGGTTGTAATGAAATCATCAGAAACCATTCCCTTCTTCCCTGACGAGTTTGATGCCATACTGTACATTGGGTTGTATAAAAATATGAGTAGATCCTATATATTGTAATGGGATGGTTGCATTGCTGGTACTCTCTATCCAAGGGGCTAACTACTCTAGGAAAACTCTTACACTTAGAGAAACCCTTTAAAACACCCACCTACAGTCGAATTGTGGCAACTCTTGGGATTTTCCCATGTTCTATCAACTTTGACTTTTAAATAAAATTATTCTTTGCTTTATTATATGCCATCTTCTTAAATTATTTTTTCATTATTTTATTTGGTTTGTTTTATGTGGTCACATCCAGTGGTGTTCATCACTTACTCTACCTTTGCATTCAGGGATCTAATTATTTTCTGCAATGAAAGTGAGTACTTAGGTCCCAAGTAGAGATTAGGTCAGTTACTTCCCTCCCCTGAAAAAAAGTATAATCACATTCCAGCCTGAGGACTACAGCACCCTGAAACCTATAATCTGGGTTGTAGAGATGAATTCTGTCAGTGACATAAACCATGAGGGTATAATTTTTTCTCTAATAATTATATCCACAAGAGTTTGGGCAAGAATGTGAATATAACACTCTTGAGGCCCTGACTAAGTTCATTGGATTGGTATCTAGAGAAGTCCTGAAAACTAAAATAGGCAGCCTTTGGAAAAATGCTATTCTCCATTGATTAATGTTTATAAACATCAATATTATTATGTTTTGAGAAATACCCCCTTAGCTTATTTTTTTAAATTTCAGAGTATCTGGAAAAATTGTATAGCCACAATATCAAATAAAACCAAAGATGGAATGGAGAACTAGCAACTGACTTGTTTAAAGCTCAAAGAACTCCCAATTTATTTTTTTATTTATTTATTTATTTATTTTTGCTTTTTGAGTCACACCCGGAGATGCTCAGGGGTTACTCCTGGCTCTGCACTCAGGAATTACTCCTGGCGGTGCTCGGGGACCATATGGGATGCTGGGGATCAAACCCAGGCCGGCAAAGGCCGACCGCGGCAAAGGCAAACGCCCTACCCACTGGGCTATCGCTCTGGCCCCAAGAACTCCCAATTTATTGTTTTTGCATATGTGCATACCAGACTTAGAAAAGGTTGAGACAACTGTTAGTAGCTATGAGTCACAGACTGCAATGCTGGCAGTCTAAGAGAAATGGAGAATTGGCTTATTTTCATTTCTGTTATCAAATATTGTTGCCAGTTACCTTGAGCTCTTTAATCTCTGTAGCTGGCAGAGGCTCGCAAGGGTTGACAGGTTTTAGGACAGAGCCATAAACAAAAATTAACTTTTTAAATGATCACTTGACATCCCATTATTATTATTTTGAAACATGATTGTGAATTCTGTATTCTACATTGATCATTTCATCACTTCACATCCTGTTATTCGTCTATTTGCTTGAGCGGGTGCCAGTAATGTTTCCATTTGTCCCTGTCATGTGCCAGTGTAGCCCAATGTCATCTCTTGCAACAGGAATATGAAGAGCCTCAAATCATTCAGGGTCTTGACGAAGAAATCTGACCATCTTGTAGGTGGGTGGCCAAGTGATCTTTTGACGTCCTATGGGATCCAGTCAGTAACAACTCTAGTACAGCAGTAGCCTCCAAGTCACATTACATGTCCAGCACATCTGATTTTCGATGTCTTGGCAAATGAAACACTGTGCCTGACTCTGGATTGTCGACGGAGGTCTGAATTCTAGCTTCCTTCTCTCCCTTGAGTGAGGCATGATATTCCAAGCATAGCTCTTTTGATTCCTCTTTGGGAGAGCTGAATAGTGTTCTCATTCTGCTTTCTTAGGGCCCAGGTCTCTGAGGCGTATGTTAATGCAGTGAGAATGGTGGAGTCAAAGAGATGTGCCCGAGGTAAAGATTATTTGTCCTTTTTAATTATTTCTTCAATGTTCTTGAAGGTATTCCAGGCCACTCTCTTCCTCCTGCACAGCTCAGGTTTTAGGTCATTCATCATGTTGAGTTCTCGAACTACTTACACATAACTGCTGCATTCAGAGATGTTTGTTCTGTTGAGAGTGAATGGAACATCTGAAACTATTTCGGTTTTTTATGAACATTGTTTTATTGAGATTCAGCTGTGGACCTATCTTTCCACATTCATGGTCAAAGTCAGCCAGCATTTGTGCCACTTGGCTAATGTTAGGTGTTATTAGAACGATTTCATCAGCAAAGCAGAGATGGTGAGATGCCAATTGTCTAGCTTCACTCCCATTCCTTCCCATTCTAATTGTCGCATGATGTTCTCGAGGGTGGCACTGAAGAGTTTTTGGTGAAATGGTATCACTCTGACCAACCTTGTAGAATGGTGAGATCCTGGTGGTGAATCTGTAATAGAGCTCACTTAGGATCTTGATGTATTTAGTTTGAATGCCCTGTTTGGCTAGGGCTTTGATGACAACTTTAGTCTCAACAGAACCAAAAGCTTTCTTTAAATCAGTGAATGGTAGACAAAGCAGCATCTTGAACTCCCTACAAAACTCAATGAGCTTGCTTACCATGGGTGTGGTCAATGGTGCTGAACCTTTTCAGAAGCCAGCTTGCATCCATGGCTGTCCTTCATCTAATGTTCTGCCAATCCTGTTCAGGATGACTTGAGTGAATAGCTGTAGATGACGGACAACAGGCAGATGGGGCGACAGTTGTCAATGTTGTGGATGTCTCCCTTTTTGAACAGTAGAACTGTCCTACTCTCCTGCTGGTTTTCCACTGGGAGGGCACCTTGCATTCCTTGCGTTCAGATACTTAGCCTATGAAGAGACGAGATAGCATATGAAGAGACGAGAGAATTCATGAGTACTCTTGGCAAATTCTTCAAGTGTTCAGGTCTGACATTGTCTTGGCAGGGTGCTGTTTGCTTCTTGACCGACACAATGGTATGTTGGATTTCAGAAGGGAGAATGTTGGGAATGACATATCCATCTTGCAGAATTTGGTATGTGGGCAGGTGGATGTGGCTATCAATTGGGAAGATGCGATCTGAGTAGAAGTCATGGATAATCCTCTCCATTGTCTTTCTGGAAGATATGATAGATCCATCAGGACATCATAGGCAGTCATTTTGGTCTTATAGTTGATGAAGATCAGGCAGGCATTGTGAATTCTTTTCCTGGTTTCTGCTGCATCAGCCAGTATTGCTGCTCTTCTCTCTTTGAGGTCTTCCTTTATCGCTTCTCTGAACTGCTTTGTGAGCTTGGAAGTTAGCATATTGTTGGCTGAGGCTCGCACCTTGTCACATTGGTGAATGAGCTCGAGAGTTTTTGAAGGCAGGTGTCTTTTTGTGGCTTTCTTTGTCTCAGTATTCCTTGCACAATCATGGATGTGCTGAACCAGTCGGTTTTATTCTCCGTTGATGTCGTCAATGATGGCATCTTCCCATGTTGCCACAATGGTGCCAGTTCCCAGTTGGTGGTCATTCTGGGAGTTCTCTTCTTAAACTTTGAAGCCTTTTCTCCCCGTTGCATGAAGTAGAATTTTGCACCGAAGGAGATGGTGGTCTGATTCTGTTTGGAATTTTGGGACAACAGCGACATCTGTCAGGCAAAACTATCATTTGAATATGTTGTGATCAATTTCATTGTGGAACTGTCCAACAGGAGATTCCTATGTCCCACGTTTAGGTTCAACCTTCTGGAACTGTGAGTTACTATGAATGGTCTTGTTCAACATGATGAACTCAGATAGTCTCTCACAGCCTGTGGTTCCATTCTAAGCCATGGTTCCCCATGTGGGATGTGAAGTTCTTGGGCCGATCTTCTCTCTCCTATCTTGGCATTAGGGGAGGGTATAGGGGACATTGGTGGTGGGAAGGGGCACTAGTGGTGGGATGGGTGCTGGAATACTGTGTGACCAAAACCCCCCAAACATGAACAATTTTGTAATTGTATATTTCACTGTCACATAATAAAATATTAATTAAAAAAAATAAAAGGACTGCAAAAAAAATCACCAACTATGATCTCGTAGAAGGTGTCATTCTCTTTATAGAATTCCTCTAGTTCTATGTAGAATTTCTCAATTTCTTCTTCCTTTTATGTGGATGTTGGTGTGTAGACCCTGAAGACAGAAACAGCTGTCAGTGAGCCCACATCTATTCAAGTTTACTTGTCCAATTCTGTATAAAAGACACTCGATGAATCAATGCTCATGGCCAGGTTTGTGTTGACAAGGACACCGACACAACCAACTCTTCTTTTGTCACATGATCTGAGGAACAGTTCTTCTCAGGTGTCGAAATGGCGTGATGTGATTCACGCCTTCTTGTCTTGGTCAGACCAATGATGTCATAAACTTTTAAATGATAATGGTATTTTTTTTCTGTCAAATTCAAGAGTCACTTAAATTTTCTTAACCCGAAAGGAGAGAGATAAATAATCACTTTGTTCAATCACATGCCCATTCATAGAGCTACTGGTAAAGCAATTAGATGCAAAAATGACAAAAATGATAGATAACAGGTCTATCATTGCTATTTTATGCAGACTGAGTATGTGTTTTCCCAAGATTAGATTTTTTTTAGGACAGGATTTCTTTTTAAGTCATAATACAGAGCAGTTATTTCTCAAGGAAGTTATATTTGTTTTGGGCTGCTGCAGAAATCTCAGAGGAAAAATTCCAAGGTTCCATTTTGCTTTAAAGAAGTACATAAACCTGAAGTGTACCCCCACTTTCTTTCAAGATAGGTTTTGTTTGACTTTGAAAGACCCAGACTTCCAGGATGCATTCTAACATTAGGAATAAACTTATAAAATATTCCAGTACATTGGTATTTATCTTTGTTCCCTATAATTATGAGAAAATATTCTAGGGAAAACCTGAGAATAAACTTACTTTCTTTTTCTCTATTATTTCCAGCTTTCCAAGTTGCTTTGATAGAGAGCCTAGGGCAATGTCTTCAGTCCTGTGGATAATCATGTTTCAAAACAGTTGACATTGTTACTGCTGCTCCTAATCTTAAAGTTGAAGTCATCTTCCTAATCTGCCTTATAATCCTGCCATTTTCAAACTGGAAGCTGGGTGCAAGGACCTGAAGAGATCGTCAAGGTCAGCCAGAGACAAGTTTTGATCCAGGCAGAATGACTCATTGTTTAGCAATTTTCTCAGTAATTTCCCAGGATAGCTTTTACTTCACTACCTGATTTATTTCCATTGCGTTTTTAGATTTTTTTTTTGTTTTTACCACTGTGATATACAATAAAAGATATACATTAAAGTTATGTTTGGTTGGTCAACAGTGTTTCAGCACCCTCCCTCCCAGTGCCCATCCCCACCAACGGTCCCTCCCCCTCCCCGCCCTGCGCGGTTCTTTATTTCTTCCCTTCTCTCTCTTTCTCCCCCTAACACATCCTCCACACCACCCCCCCCACCAACTCCCCCAAACCCATGTCAAATGAGTCATCAGTCTTTGAGAGGCCATATTTTCCAGCACCACCGCCCCCCAACAGGAATTCCCCTCCCCCCCATTCCCAATACCGATATCTTTTTTTTCTCCTGATTGAGACTTTCATGTTTTGCCATTCATCCCTAGTTTCTTTCTTCTTCTTCCCTTTTTGATGGGTTGTTTTTTCCTAAGCACCAGGCCTATATCTGATTACCCCATATATTGGATACTCCCTTGGCGGAACCTCTCAATAAGTGGTTTGGAAACTGGGCAGCGACATGTAAAAAATAATTTGACCTGTGTCTAACACCTGACAAAACAACAAAGTGGATAAATCCAAACACTTGATCCATAATACATTGAAGAAAAATAGAACCCCCGTACATGAACTAAGCATCTCTAAGATAACTCTCTAACAAAGCAACTAGAGAAGATAAAATGGACACAGAAACTAAAGCTTCTGCCTTTGTTTTTGACCTTACTCACCACCCGTTGCATACGCTGACTGTATAGGGTTTTCCTCGCTGGAGACTTGATGTTCTCCGAGTAGTTTTGAGGTGGCTTTTCTCCTCTGGTGTTTCTGTTCCTGATGACCTTGAGCAGGCTCCTCCCACTCTCCCCTGCAGACCACACCCCTACTGCCACTGCTTTTTCTTTCCCACCACCAACACGCACCATTTATTCAGTTACAACTTTGCTTAGCATGTTAGAGGAACTATGTAGCATGTTTTAAACACAAGCTCATTTGTTCCATATACAACAGTTCTTTAAGAAGGAGAGAAGGGGGGAGAGAGAGTGAGAGAGAGAGAGGAGATAAAGAACATGCCATCAAGGCAGGCTGGGGTAGGGGGGGAGGGAATTGGGGACATTGTGGTGGGAAATGGGCACTGGAGGAGGGATGGGTACTGGAACACCATGACTGAAAACCAAACATGAACATTTTTGTAATTGTATATCTCATGGCTGTATAATAAAATATTTTAAAAAATAAAGAGAAATTGATAAAGAAAAAAGAACAGTGTTTTAAGTCTCCTTGCATTTGAGGAAAATATAACAGAGTGGTTAAAAATTTTTTCCTTAGTCTTAAAACGGTTCATGGATAAGACTTCAACAGTGGAATGTTCAGGACTAATTTCCTATCCATAACTCCTCTGGTTGCTATTTGGAATGCTTCACTCTCACATTTTGGTGTAGTAAGTTACTATAAGTTGCACTGTTTGGAAACTCTGACTTCCACCGATCTCTGCAAACTTCTTTAACTCTCAACACTTGAAGCTTTCATCTTTGAGCATGCCTGGTGCTAAGACTCTGATATTTATTCTCCAGGGGATCTGTTTAATATTGCTTTCTGTCATGTGTTCCAGAGTGGAAATGGGAACCACTAAATGTTTCTTCATTGTCAAAAGCAATACTTTTTGGTGAAATAGTCACTTTCTGGTTCTAAGTCTAGCTAAAAATAGACCCTCAAAATGGGAACATTTTAGAATGTCCTGATATGTTTGAGCTATTACTGGTCATTATTTCCATTTTCTTCTCCACTTTCTCACTGTTAGAGTCCTGAGTCGCAAGTCCTTAGGAATCACAAAGAATTCAGACAGTAATACAGCTTGTCTGAATCCACAAAGATCCAGACAGCTTGTAGATGAAAGACAACAGGCAGATAGGGCGATAGTTGCCAATGTCGTGAATGTCTCCCTTCTTGAACAGAATTCTCCTGCTGGTTTTCCATTGGGAGGGCACCTTACATTCAGACAGGTAGCGTGTGAAGAGCTCAGTGAGTGTATTGATGAGTACTGATGGCAGATTCTTCAGGTGTTCGTGTCTGACTTTGTCTGGGCCTGGTGCTGTTCCCTTCTTTACTGGACGAAATGGCATGTCGAATTTTAGAAGGGAGAATGTTGGGAATGACCTATCCATCTTGCGGAATTTGGTATGTAGGCAGGTGAACGTGGCCATCAAAGAGATCTGAGTAGAAGTTATGGATAATCTTCTCCATTGCCTTTCTGGAAGATGTGACAGAACCATCAGGACGTCAGAAAGCAGTCATCTTGTTCTTATAGTTGAAGGACAGGAGGGCATTGCAAATGCTTTTCCCGGCTTCTGCTGCATCTTTCATTATTTCTGCTCTTCTTTCTTTAAGGTCTTCCTTTATCACTTCTCTGCACACCTCGCATTGGTTTGAGAGCTTGGAAGTTAGCATTTGGTCACCGGAGGCTTGTGCCTTGCCCCATTGGCAAATGAGCTCGAAAATTTTTGAAGACACCCGTCCTTTTAAGGCTTTCTCTCTCTGATATACACAGAAAAGTGAGCTTTGTGGAAAGGGCAGGGACTGAGTCCTTAAAATAGTTCCTTCTCTGGTAACTATCCTACTCTTGGGTCACCCTTAATTGGAAGATTTTGGGTCAAGGGCTTCCCTGTGCCTTCAGCTGGCTATAATATCACAAAAACCATCAAAGTTTAAAATTGGAAACTTGCCCTATTAAACTCTTACCCCTCCTGGCCATAAAGGATATTGGTCTGTAGACTAAACAAACACTAACAAATGCAGATGTGCCATGGCAGGGGTATGGGAAAGGGAACAGTGTTACTGTTAGTAGGGTTTCATTATGAGCTAACCATTTGAGTCTTCAGTTGCCCCTTGGCATTTGGTGGATCAGTAACTGAGGTACCTTTCCAGTTGGGGGAAATGACTGCCTTTGCCTGTGGCTTTTGGTTTGTGTTAGCCAGAGGGAGGTCATAAGGCAGGGAAAAGCCGAAGGCTTTGCCAAACTTTGTTCTTTTTGCATTCTTATGCCTGAAGGAAAGAAACTGAACAGAGACTAAAAATCTTTTTTTCAAGAAGTAATGTGCTTCTTTATTCTGCTCTTTATTATTGAGTTAAAAAAATATCTTCAATAACTTCAGTAATGGAAAACTGGACAGTCACATGAAAACGAATCCAGCAGAAGGGCTGATCACAGCCCAACTCGTGTGGCCGCAAGTGGCTGCGCAGTTCATCAATAAATGCTCCAGCTTTGAGGTGACTACAAGATTATTCCACCCACATGGCAGAGCCTGGCAAGCTACCCGTGTCATATTTGATATGCCAAATACCAGTTACAATTATAGACCTCATTCCCATGACTTGATGGAATGGTTTGAGGCTCTTTATGTTCCTGGAGTGGGCAGATGCCCTTGGGCTATCTCGCATGTGACAGGACATATTGAGATATTACTGGTGCCCGCTTCAGTAATTGATGATCTACGGGAAAGTCAAGTGATCAATTGATAACACCACACACAAAATATACTCAAAATAGATTAAAGAATTGAATGCAAAACATGAAACCATAAAATATATGAATTTTTAATTCATAAAGTTATACTCTCTTCTTTTTTCTTGCTTGGAACAGTTTTTTTTCTATTTTGATGAGATATACAATTACAAAGATGTTCTTGTTTAAGCTTCAGTCATACAGTGTTCCAGCATCGATCTCCTCATCAGTGCCCATTTCCCACCACCAATAACACCAATTTCTCCCACATCCCTGCCTCTATGGCATGTTCTTTTATCTCTTCTCTCTCTCTATCTCTCTCTCTCTCTCTTCTCTTACACATTGTGGATTGATATATATATATATATATATATATAGAGAAGAAGAGAGAGAGAGAGAATAAATCTGGGGTATCTTTTTTGTCTATATTCAATGCTCAGTTCTAGGTTGGGTATTATCATTTTTGATGATTGTTACTACTTTTTTCCCTTATCTGTTTTACTTAACCTCTTGACCCCACATATGTGTTAGATTCCACCTTTGACAAAACCTCCTTGTTGGAGGACATGTTTAGCTATTCTGGGAGTTTTGTTGTTTTGCCCACCCCAGCTTAATCTAATTTAAGCCAAGGTTCATTCTAATGAGACCTCTCTTTCTATGTAAAGAGTGCTAGAGAGTGTGGCAGTTACAAAAATCACCTTGACTGAATAAGTTCTGACTTATACATCTACTAAGACTTCTATGTTTTCTAGATTGGGCACAGCCCCTCTTATACCCACTGCACCCAGGTGGGACAGTTAGAATTTACCAGGAGACTACCATCCTGGGCTACTTTGAGACTATAGGAAGACTATAGGAAGGATCATACTAGTTTTGCTTTAAGCAGGCGAGTGTGACTCTTTCAGTACAGGAGAACAAGATATTCAGAATCCCCACGATAATAAGAAGGACCTTGTGGTACCATCTAGATTACATGAAGCTCATGAGTTAAGATGTATTACTTTATATCAGCGCCCCCATCTCTCTCTCCAGTGTTTTACATAAGAGATAATCTCGGGATTAGTCCTTGGTGTAATCTTTGTTTATATCTGCAATAGGGTGAGGCACTGCTCTTCTACACTCTGTTTAGAGTTCTTTGTTGACATGACCCTCTCGGTTGGATTACTTTGGGTGTATATAAGGGGCTGACTTGAAGGCCCCATCACTTTTTCTTTTGGCTCCTGCAGCTTTTGGCTCCACGGCCTTTTTTTGGCTTTTGGTCTTTGGCCTTTGCTCCTTCTTCTGGGTAGGACTCAGCTCGGGTGAGATCTTCTCTCTTTGGTGGGAGACTTAGGCTCTTTTGTATGGTCTAAGTTCGGACCAAAGCTAGAGTTTGTTCATTATATTGGAGTGCTGTAGAAGAGCTTTTTGTACTATTAAAAGCCTTTTTGGGAACTGCAACGGACTCGTGAGTTTTCATCTGTTCTCCCGGTGTCCTTGGAGGTAGAAGAGAACTTCTGTCCTGACACTGTTGGGGACCCTGGAGGTGTTCCCTGACACCTCCTTATCCATGTTTCACCTGACCTTGGATGTTGCTATCATAATATATGTCATTAAAATAAATGCAGTTATTCTATGTCTGTCTTTTCCTTCTGGCTGAATTCACTCCAACATGAGCTTCTCCATGTCCATCCATTTATAGGCAAATTTCATATTAATTTTTCCTAACAGCTGCATAGTATTCTATTGTGTAGATGTACCAAAGTTTCTTTATCCAGTAATCCGTTATTGGCATACTGGTTGTTTCCAGATTCTGGCTATTGTGAAGAGTGCTGCTATGAAGATAAAAGTACAGATGGTGTTGCTGCTGTGTGTTTTCGCCTTCCCAGGGTATATTCCCAGGAGTGATATGGCTGGGTCAAATGGGAACTCAATTTATAGTCTTTGGAGGAATGGGACTAAAAAAACTTTTAAAGCACCATGATTTGCAAAGTTAATCAGGATTGAGTTTCAGAAATACAGTGCTCCCCTATCAAGTCCACCTCCAATGTCATCTTCCTTCACCAGAGTTCCTTGTTTCTGCTCCCATCTGTTACTCTAGAAGAAAAGTGTTAAACTCAGGCACCTCCTGGTGCTGCATCAGTACAGAAGGTCGCAAAGCTCCTGCAGAGTGTTATTTTGAATAACTTGTCCTGTCCTGTGTGCATGTCTCTCACTAGTGTTTGTATTCCACTTGACTTAGAAAACAAAGTGGCTTTATACAAGTTCCACTGTGCCATGTAATTCTTCACAGGATTCAGGGAAAGATCAGTAGCCAAAGAAACAACTATATATATAGAATTAAATTCTAAATGTCCCACGTTGGGTGCAGGAGCTGTGTCCAATCTAGATAACATAGAAGTCATAGAATATGATATATTATATAATATATGTAATATATATTATACATTACATAACATAATATAATATAATATCTAAAATTATATGTATTATTATAATTATATTATATATTATATATATTATATATTGTAATAATATCACTGTCTTCCCGTTCATGTTTGATTTGCTCGAGCGGGCACCAGTAACATCTCCATATGACCTGTCTCATGCAAGTAGAGCCAATGGCACCTGCTTGCTCCAGGAATTTATAAAGAGCCTCAAACCATTCCATCAGGTCATGGGAATGAGGTCTATAATTGTTACTGGTATCTGGCATATCAAATATGACACGGGTAGCTTGCCAGGCTCTGCCGTGCAGATAGCATACTCTTGTAGTCATCTCAAAATCCAGCATTTGTTGATGAACCGCACGGCCGCTTGCGACCCCGCGAGCCAGGCTGGTGATAGGCTGGTCTGCTGGGTGGAGCTCTGACGAGGGGGGAAGTCCGGATGTGGAAAATGGAGGCCCTCATGGAGTGGGGGGGTCATCTGGCTTGTTGTGAGGCTCTGCTGGGGTGGCAGGCCAGGGCTAGAACCTGCCATCCCTCCCGGGCACCTCATGAGCGGCTGGGCACAGGGAGAGCCAGTAGCAGCTCTGCCCCATGTCTGTCTCTGGATCAGCATACCTGGGCCAGATTAAAAAAAGACTGCAGCAGGGTGGATCTCGATGAGCTTTGCTGTGATAGGCTGGTCTGCTGGGTAGAGTTCTGATGAAGGGGGAAGTCCGGATGTGGAAAATGGAGGTCCTCATGGAGTGAGGGTCATCTGGCTTTGTTGTGAGGCTCTGCTGGGGTGGCAGGCCAGGGCTAGAACCTGCCATCCCTCCCAGGCACCTCATGAGTGGCTGGGCACAGTAAGAGCCAGTAGCAGCTCTGCCCCATGTTTGAGACAGACAATAATATATATATATATAATATATAATGTATATTTTTATATATTATATACAATATATTTTTTATATATTATATACTATGACTTCTATGTTATCTAGCTTTGACCCAGCTCCTGCACCCAACGTGGGACAGTTAGAATTTACCAGGAGACTGTCATCCTGGCTACCTTGAGACTATTCTTTAAGATTATAGGAAGGATCATACTAGTTTTCCCTCCTGCAGGAGAGTATGACCCTTTCAGTATACAGAGAACAAGATACTCAGAATCACCCTGGTACAGATAAGAAAGACCTTGTGGGAACCATATAGATTACATAAAGCCCATGAAATTAAGGTGTGTTATTTTATACCACCCCCCCTCTCTCTCCAGTGTTTTACATAAGAGATAATCTCTGAAGAAGGTATTAGTCCTTGACAGACTCCTTTGTTTATACCTACAGTAGGGTGTGGCACCACCCTTCTACACACTTCTACTATCTAGAAGCTATTTAGTTGATTTAGAAGATTAGAATGTTGGAGAATCCAACCTTGCTCCAAGGGTTCTCTCACATATACGGGGTTGGGACCAAGCTGGCAGGACTCAGAGCGGAGATTTGGGCCCCTCCTTTCCTCCACCTCCATGCCAGCTTGTCCGGGATGAGAGACCCACACACACCAGACCCACAGTTTCTCTGAAACCCAGGAAGAGATACAGACCTATCCACTCCAGACCCACAGCTGTGCTCTCGGCTCGTCCCACATGGAAGCAATCCATGGAGCTGACCTCCCAGTAAGGGGCTCGGCCAGCCTCTGGCCAAGTCCAACATTCCTTCAAGGGTTCACTCACATGTGTGGGGTTGGGACCACTCTGGCCGGACTCGGAGCAGAGATTTGGGTCCCGTACTTTCCCCCACCTCTATGCCAGCATTCCCCGATGGGAGACCCACCCACGCCAGACCCACAGCTCCGTGGTGCATGGCCGCAAAGTGGCCACACAATATTCTTAGATAATACTGATTTTAGGATAAGGTTCTTCCCAGGATCTTCAACATTTATACACTGTATGCAGTTCTAGACAGGTTCTAACTGATACCTGTCATCCCAGTAAGCCTAGCAAGAAACCAGAGCAACCCACACCTCATGTGGTCAGTCATTCTCAACATTCAGACTCCATAGTTCTTTTTCCCCTATAAGTTTTATCACTAAATGCTCGAGATGAAAGCCTTCTATTGATAGTACACCTCTTACATGGCAGAGCCTGGCAAGCTACCCATGTTTTATTTGTTATGCCAAAAACTAGTAACAATTATTTACCTCAATTCCGTGACCTGAAGAATGG